>CAACVS010000335.1:112987-123989 GCA_900660405.1 Pseudo-nitzschia multistriata
GGGGGGGGGGGGGCTACAGAAAGTCTAAAAATTGAGACTAGATGGTCTATTTTTGGTCTGTCTGTCTATCAATATTTAGACTTTCTAGATTAACGGGAATCACCCAATATTCTCATTGCTTCTCATTGTTGTAACAAAGAGAAACTAAGAGAACATTGCCTCTCCTTGTTTCTCTTTGTTTCACATTGTTTAAACAAGGAGAAACAACGGGAATATTGCCTGGGCTATGTTCTCATTGTTTCTCTTTGTTTAAGCAGAGTGAATTTAACCTGGGCACTATTTTCTGTATTTTTACATAGTGAAATGATAGGGGCAATTCCTGTACATACAAAGAGAAACAAATAGAATATTGCCCAAGCAATATTATCTTTGTTTCTTCATGTTTAAACAAAGAGAAACAAATAGAATATTGCTTCTCCTTGCTTCTTGTTGTTTCTCTTTGATTTGTTGATTTTTAACAGCAAAGAGAAACAAAGATAATATTGCCTGGGCAATTCTCTCTTTGTTTCTCTTTGATTAAACATGGAAAAATATATGGGAAACCCTGATATTGGTTGGCAACTGCCTGTCTTCCTTAAAAACTAGCGGAGGGCCCCGTAGCAGCAGTACTAGCAGTAGCAGTAGCAGTAGCAGTAGAATACTGATGTCACAAGAAGCAGTATCACTACCAGTATCACTCACCCTAGCCAAGTAGTAGTATCTATAAGTCTGGCTGCTCTACAAGCTATAAATTTAGCTCTGGCTGTGGCTGTGACTCTAGCTCTAGCTCTGGTTGTGGTTCTAGCTCTAGCTCTAATGTAGCTTTAGCTTTAGCTTTCTTAGCTGTAGCTGTGGTAGCTGTAGCTGTTGTAGCTGTAGCTGTGGTAGCTTTAGCTGTGGTAGCTTTGTTAGCTGTAGCTGTTTTAGTTTTAGCTTTAACTTTAAGTGTAGCTCATGTAGCTATCATAGCTCTAGATGTACTAGCAAAAGATATCCTCATTAATATCAATATATATAGTACTGCCAGTATTGATACTATGTGAAAAATAGAAGTAGTAGCAGAAAAAGTAACACTAGTACTTGTTGTAAAGTCAGTACTAGAACTACTACTTTATATCTACTACTACTTCTTTTTCTGAAATTATTTCTATTTTTCACAGTTGTACTATTACTCATCAAACAACTCATACTGTAATCAGTACGAGCAGTAAGAGTGTCACTATCAGTGTCACTATCAGTATCACTATTAGTATCGTCACTATCAGTATCACTATCAGTATCACTATCAGTATCACTATCAGTATCACTATCAGTATCACTAGCTAGCAATACCATTAGCAGAGTCATAAGCACAAGCACAAGCACAAGCCAGCTAGCAATATGTCTCTACTAGTAGCTGCTCTACAAGCTGTAAATGTAGCTCTAGCTCTGGCTTTAGCTCTAGCAATATTTGTAGTATTAATACTATGTGAAAAATAGAAGTAGTAGTAGCAGAAAAAGTAATACTTGTACTTCTTGTGAACTCAGCACTAGAACTACTACTACTTAACTACTACTACTTCTTTTTCTGAAAATATTTCTCTTCTCCACATAGTTGTACTATTACTCAGAAAACCGCTATTACTGTAATCTGAATCAATGGTATTAGTATAGCTAGTAGCAGTGTCACTAGTTGTATCTCTTGCTCTAGCTCTAGCTCTAGCTCTAGCTCTAGCTCTAGCTCTATTTCTAGATCTACCTCTACTTCTAGTAGCTCTTGCTGTAACTCTGGTAGCTCTAGCTTTAGCTTTAGCTGCAAATCTAGGTTTAGATGTAGCTTTCGATTTAGTAGCTGGAGATCTAGCTGAAGATCTAGTAGCTGTGGCTCTAGCTCTAGCTTTAGCTCTATTAGCTTTAGATCTACATCTAACTCTACTTGTTGCTTTAGCTAGAGGTAGAGCTATTGCTGTAACAGTAGATATCCTTATCAGCCAATATCAACATCAATATTACTAGTAGTAGTAGTAACTGCTCCACTTCTGCTACTTCTTCTTCTAAAAAGATTTCTATTTTCCACATAGTTGTACTATTACTCATAAAACTACTACTATTGTAATCAGTATTAATGGCATCAGTATCTTTAGCAGCAGTGTCATTAGTTGCAATAACTGTTAGCACCAGTTTAACTATAAGTGTCACTAGCACTAGTATCTCTTGCATTTTCTCTACCACTATTACTAGCACTATGACTAGCAGTAGCTGCAGTTCAATGTCCATTAGGTTTTTCTAGCATTTAGTTCTTCTTTAGTACAATATGTAGCTTGATCTCTAGCTGTTGGCTCTAGCATTAGATCATTATTACTACTAGTAACAGTGTCACTAGTAGTACTAGCATAATAACGTTTTGCAGGATCAGTAGCAGTAGCAGTATCAATAGAAGCAGTATCACTAGCATCAGTGGTATCACAAGCAGTATCACTAGCACCAGTAATAGTCTCACTTGTGCGTCAATTTTGGGCTATCTTTTTACTGTGTAATGACTCAGCATGGGATTCAAAATTGGCTTGTACTGCAGGAGTTTAGTACAGCCGGCACGGGCCAAATTTTTGAATCCCACATCTGTGAGACCAAATAGTTTTCCAAACAGCTTCCCTCACTACTGAGCACATACATTTTGTATGTATTTATTTTTTTAGTCAAAGCAGTCATTACACCCAAAAAGATAGCCCAAAATTGACGTCTGTATCATTGATCTAAACACCAACTCAATACTACGATATTTTTATTACTAAAATTCAGTGCATGAGATTACGTGTACTCTTAGTAGTAGGTGTTTAAGTGTGTATGAAAATTGAAATATAAGATTAAAATTATTCGAAGATTACCAAGCGCGTTCACGAGAATTCCGAAGTTCCGATCAGAAGCTCATGTAGACCTGGTAGGGAKTCTACATGAAGCTTCTCTATTCCGGACTCGTGACATCTYTATTCTTCGTGAGGTATTCTTGAATAGTATCTTAGACCTCTTACGATCCTCAGACCTCTTACGATGGATATTATGATACATACATAGGAAGCGTACCTTGCGATAGGTACGTAGGAATGGTATGTTCCATCATTCCTTTCTTCGAAGCTTCGTATCGTACGTATCCTTCTAATACTGTACGTACGTATCCGTTGCATTCAGGAAAAATTTAAAAAGTGGGAAATTGAAACTGAATCATAAAAACTACTGAAAAATACCCCAATATTAATATAGCAGTTTTAATTCAGAGAGACAAAAAGATGCTGTGGAACAAGTTGCACAAAATCCTTTAAATGGAGGGTACTGCTGTCAAACTAATGAAGTAAGTGACAATCTTTGTTTGTTTGACAAACTTCAGGCAAATTTTGTTGATGATATGATTATGGTATATGATCCAGGTTAGATTCAGTTCACAAACAGATTCAAGAAGCTGCAGATCAACCCTTTGGTTGTCACTTATCAAGGTTCTCACAAGTGTGGAAGAACACTGCTGAAAACAAGAAAAGTCCCACCATATTCAAATGAAATTGCAGTTCAGAACTCAGGTTCAGGTGACTTGGTTTTGTCTACAGCCAATACACAAAATCTCAACCAAAATATTAAACCTAATGAGCTTCCAAAAAGTATTTTGTATCAAATTGTACACAAAACTTTTCATGTTGTCACCCATGAGACTGGTCAGGCAGAAGCTATGAAAAAAATTCAAATTTACTGGAAGCTTGGAAAATATAAGACACTAGTATTATGCAAAGATAAATTTTCAAAATGACAAAGACCAAGAAAATTCATTTAGCCAAATTGTTGTTACTTTTGTTGTTTGAAAACTTCATCAAAAATCTTTACATTCACCTGAATAATCAAGAAAAAGATATTTCACAGGAACAACAAGATTAATTGGTAATTGCTGCAACAAATACATTCAAGATCTCAAGGCAACAATGAGCAACAAAGAAGAGCAGTTCATCTGTTTTCTATCAGGGGCTGGTGGTACTGGAAAATCAAAAGTAATTCATTCTGTTCAACATTATTGTAAGTTGCTTTGCAAAGAATTGKGACTGAACTTTTCCAAGAGAACTCTGGCTATCATAGGTATGGGGGAAACAACACACAAAGCTTACTGTCTTAATTGTGACAGATCCAATGTTACACAGGATGATGCATGGGAAAATAAGACCTGCCTACTCCTGATTGTTGGCAGGATATCATTTGCTAGCACATATCAAATTGAAACATTGAATGAGTATCTGAACTTATTGTGTGACAAGCCATCATATTATTTGTATGGTAATCTACTAACTGTCTTTGCAGGTGATTTCAATCAACTCAATCCAGTGGTGGGAGGAGACTAAAGGTAGAAAAACCGACGCATTTCTTGAACTTGAAACAAACCACAGGTTGAAAGACAATCCAATCTAGGGAGAGCTTTGATTGAAAGAAGAGTATGTTCAAATCATCAATTGAAGAATTGTAAAACCTTGGGACAAACTCCCTGAAGATATTGCTTATGCAACATACAGCAATACTGCAAATACAGACAAATGTGCAATAAATGATGGCATATTTTCTGAGTTTCTCAAAACAACACATTCAAAAAATATTAACATATCACACCAATGTAATCAAGGCCTCAAACCTTAACAACAGGTAGTCAAAAAAATAGAGACATGCCAGAATTTCAGAAATACTGCTTGCTAGTAGTAGTAACTGCCACATCAGATCCTGACACTGTTGCTGGTACAAACAAATCTTTCAAAAGGATAGATCCAATGCTTAAATTGTATGTTGGTAGACCTGTTATCATATTCAATGACAACATAGATGTCGAAAAGTCAAAAGCAAATGGAGTCATGCATACATTCTTTTAGTCTGTCAAACTGCTGAAAATTGGGTACCATCACCAAGATTGTGAAATTATCAACTTTGATGGATTTTATGTTTGATGCGTAAATGCTGAGAAAGTTGAATGGATGGAGGTAGTCCATGAAGAAGGAGACTAAAAAGGATCACTCAACCTTTCAAAACACAGCAGCAACAGCAAAATTTGGATATCTGCAAGAATCATATCATGAATCAAGAATTACCCATTGTCAAACTCAAACAAGTCACAAGGGAATATGATTAACTCAATTCCCAATCAATATTGCTAATGTAAGAACTGTTGACAAATTATGGGGAAGATCTTTGGAAAATGTGTTGGTTTCACCCAACTTGGTCTTACAAAAGCAGTTGGATTTTTGTGCTTCTTCTTCTTTCAAGAGGAGGAGTTAGAAGGAAAACTTCCAGCAATGGTCTTTTTGTAAGACACCTCTTCGTCTGCTTACAAACAACAACAACAACAACAACAAAATCAATACCCAGGATACACAACAAACCAATGATTTCCATTCCTATTTCAGAAACAACAAACAGCCACAGTGCTTTCATTGAATAGCTTCTAGTACTACTAAATTCTTTTCAGAGCATAACTTCAACCTTACTGGCACTAACTTAGTTTTTGCACCGTACCGTAGAAACTATTTGCGTTAGCGAGTCAATTTTAGTCTTTTTTATGTTTCGACTTCTATGATTTCTTCAATCCCCCCTAATGGGTGATTCCCGATAACATATATCTGTGTAAATTTTGGCACGGCCGGCTCGCATTATGACCCAAAATACATAAATTTTGGTTGTCGTGGGCCCACGACAACCAACTTTTATGTAATTTACATATTTTTTTATTGGAATCCTTGACTTAACCATTTCCAGTTGCGGGAGCAGGCGCGCCCTAAACAGGCGCCAAACTTTCGATTCAAGTGTCAAGGAAAAAGCACATGATCTTTTCAACGGCAAAGAGAAGGAATACAAAGAGAAGGAACAACAAAGAGAAGGAACAAAGAGAAACAATGCTGAGGATGGTTGGCGCGTGGAGCCCTCTACTTAGTTGTAATACACCAAGCATCCAGATTCTTCTGTTGTGGAGGATGCAGCAGCAAGCGCGGCTTGCTAAGAGGAGGAGGGAAGAGAGCCGGCGCTCTCTTGAGAGGGAAGAAGATATCGAAATCCCATGTGTGATTTGCATACCGGCTCATAAAAACAAGAACAAAAGGATCATGACTCCAGCACCAACAGCTGCAACAACAGCTGCAAGGTTAACAGCACCAGGGGGAGCAACGCGTCCAGGAGGAGGAGCAACGCGTCCAGGAGGAGCAACGCGTCCAAGGTCAATTGCTCAAGAAAGAGGAGGAAGATCCAAAGGTTCCATCAACTACACCCAGAAAGAGACTATGGACTTGCTGACACTCATGAGGAGGATCATTCCTATTGGACCAGAACAATGGAGACTTGTTGTTGACACCCATGAAGAGAACTGGGGGACTGGAAGAGACAAGGATTCCATCATCAGGAAGTACTCCTCCCTCCACAGGAAAACGAGTCCTACTGGCAATCCGTACATAAATCCAGCAATCAGGCTTGCAAAGGAGATCAAGGAGTTGATTGGTGCCAAGGCAGCCATTGGAGATGGGGAAGAGGAGTTTGATCTGGAAGAAGGATACGCGATTAGTGAGGATAACACCACTTTAGCGCTGAGGAATGGTGAAGACAACAACAATACGACCCCAAGTCCTCCTCCTCAGTGGCAACTTACCCAAGAAACTGCTCAACTTACCCAAGAAATGACTGCTGAGCTTCTCACTCCTTGATTTGAGACACTTTCGCCAACTCAGCAGCTTGAGATGCCAACTGGTCAGCTTGAGGAGGAGACTGCAACTCAGATGGTGCAGCTTGCTCAAGCAACAAGAACTCAGCAATACAAGTCMCAATCGACTCAGCAAACACAGCAAACAACCCAATCAACTCATGCATCGATTGTTCMTCACCTGTTGAGCACTCCTCGCCCTCGTGCTCCCCTCAAGAGAGCATACTCAAAAGCATCCACCAGCAGTCGCTCCACCAGTACCAGCAGCATCAACACAGATATCACATCCATGTTCAATATGTCCATGAAGCACCAAGAAACGCTTGCTCAAGCATCAATGCAACAGTATAAAGCTTACCAAGAAGCATCCATTCAACAGTACCAGCATACTTTGGCAGAAATCAAAGATATGGTACGTGTTGTTGCCAGCGTATTTGTCAAGAAGAAGAAGAAGAAGAGGAAGAGACAGCGACAGTGTGAGGACTCGTCCTCCTCCTCAGAGGACAATTTGATGTAATCCCATGGTCAAATACGAATTAAGAATTAAGATTACTAAGTTAAACTACTGTTTGCTGATTGCTGTTTGCTCCACGACTCCTTGCTGATTGCTSTTTGCTCCACTGCTTGCTGCAACTGATTTATGAGTACTGAATACTAATACTGCTTCTAAATCCAGTATACACGATACTATGTGTAAAAGGAATCATACTCGATACTTCGTGTACAAAAAGGTTCACATGAAAACTTGTTGGATCGTTGGATCCCGTGTCCAATGAGTTAGCTCTATGTAAACGAAAGCATGCCAGCGAGTTAGCTCTATGTAAACCAAAGCGTGCCAGCAATCGTGTGGGATTCCAACGCGTTCCCTCTTAGTTACCGCGTTCCCTCTTAGTTACCGGTCCCGGTTTCCTTCCCATGAAAACTGGCAACACAGAATAACACGGTGCTACAGTGGGGAAGGAACTCAAATAACACGGTGTACCGCGTAGGTCGCAGGTCGCTTCTTGTTTGCTCCTTTTTGCTCACTCCTCACTCTTCATAATGTAACTGGAGTAACTGGAGTAACTGGAGGAGTAACTGTAGAAATAGTAATTAGTAATTCATTACACTTAGATAACTAACTGAAGCAACCATGGCGCACTCAAACTGAAACAACCATGGCGCAATTGACGCGCAATTGACAATCCGCAATTGACAATCCGCAATCGACAATCCGCAATCGACAATCGACAATCTGCACCAATCGAAAATCCTCACGCCGAGAACAAGCCAGGGAATGAGCTGTTGGTGTCMCCATTSGGCTGAAGTTKGTAAGCAAAGTATCCTATCTGTCTCTCCCCATAGGATTCCCTCAGCTTTTCAAAGGATTCAAAGCCACTCGTATCGCTCATGAAGGTGTTGAGGATCTGATTATTGCCCACCTTGCTGCACTGATAATTATACAACAAGAACATGAGGTTAACAATAACCTTCCTATCGCTAAACTCCTCCAGTTTAAGCCGGTCTTTAATTCTTGGGAATTGCCCCTGGAGCATTCGCATAACCCATTCTGATAACTGTCGAACTGCTGTGGCTTCTCGGTTAAGTATAATAGCATGATTGTTCTCCGTCATTGTGGGGAATTTGTCTGGAACATTTTGCTGGCTTCTAATGAGATACTTGGCCCCTCTGACCTTGAAGGCAGAGTCAACAACAACTGACCCCCCATTCCTTCTGTATATGGCCTCCAACTTCTCGTATATGCCGTAATCTGCCATGGTGCTGTCATGCATGATACACCCAGGACAGTTATATGTTGTCATCCTGATTTTTCCATCGGGGGCATAGACAAGGCAACTATTAATGTAAGTATCCTTGCCCCATCCGTTGTAGTACATGGATTGAATATGCCAATTGGTAGACTGCTCGAGCTTAATTTTGAGGCCATCTGCTGCACCCCATACTCTTTTGGTTCCGAGTGTATGATACTTCGTCCTTTGTATTGCTGACATGTATGCCTCCACTTCTTCATCAGTTGGGGCTCTAATGATTGAAGTTGGGTGTTTTTGCAACACAAAAAGAAGGACTCGTCGTGAAAATTTCAACCATCTGTACAGGGGAGTGGAGGTAAGTCCAAACACCATTGACAAGGCCCTAGCTGCTGATCCGCGAGTCCTGTACCAGGTCAAGACCAATGCAAGCCCAATCGTTGAGGTTATCACTCTTGGTTTTCCCTTGAATTTKCCTTCCTTGGTCAAGYRTCRAGGTCTGATTTGCTCAGTGTTTTTGTCCACAGTGTATGTATCAAACACTGGCTCGAAAATGGAGAGGAGCTCCCTAAAGACAGCATGGTCTACACCACAGCAATTTAGCAGAGTCTGGTCATCACCAGAACCAAACAAATGGATGAAGGCAGATTCCTTGACACCTAAAAGTGCAATCCTTGGCATCCTTCTGTCTCGTCGGCGCTTGTCGTGAAGGGACAGTTGTTGTTTTGCTGGTTGTTTTGCTGTCTCCTCCTCCTCCTCCTCGTCCTGTTCCTGTTGTTGCTGGAGAGCCCATGCAATTAAAACTAACTGAAAGGAGGACATTTTTCTGTGAAGGAGCAATCGATTGCCAAATAGTGAGGATACCGACTGTTTTCTTTGTTGTTGTTATTCTTTTCTTTCGGAGGAGGATTCGATGTTGATTTTGGAGRAGGATTTTCGGAAGTTYGGAAGGCAGAGCTGGTTTAGTGAAAATCCCAAAGTYCCCGCCACTTTGGAATTTTGTGAAATTGCATGCAATTTATACAGGATTCCAAATTCCAAAAATGGGGGGAAAATATGTAAGTTGAGCTGGCAGTCTGTGTCTTCTGTACCACTGAAAGTGATTCCCGAAAACATATCGGAAAATATGTTATCGGGAATCACCCAATAGAAAACTTGAAAAACTTAGCCAGGTAGTCGAGTGAGTCGTAGTTTTGGATTGACACAACATTGGTATGACGTGTTCGAACCATTCAGGAACGGTTCTATCCTACTGTTACGTGATGTACTGGGATGAGTACGAGTACCGTACGTACTCTTAGTAGCTTCGTTCGAGTTCATGTTCTCCCCCTTTTTCCGCTCCATCTCTGCGTCCCGTTATTACGGTGTTGTGTTCTTTTACGTATCGATTGATTGCTATTGGTTGTTGCTAATGATGGTGATTGTGGTGATGATGATGATTCATGACGGTGATGATGATGATTCATGATGGTGGGTGATTGAGAAGTCGTACTCTTTTTACTGCACTTCTTCTGTAATCCGTTTAGATCCACTTAACCACAACTCGCACAAACCAATTTTCACCACCGTGACATCTCCTTGATTGAAAGATTAACTACGATGAAGTCCACCATCCTCTTTTGTCTCCTTTCTGTTATCCTCGGAATGTTCTTTGCGCCACAATCAGCGTCGGCGTTTGCCCCCGTGAGTGTCGCTCCAGTCGCGTTGACGCCGACCACTAGCACACAGCTTTTCTTTTTCGGAAAGCCAAAAGATGACGGAAGCCCCGGAGACTACGTGTGCAAGGACTGCGGTTATGTTTTCACGAAGGGTCCCAAGGCCTGGGCCGCCCTCGACGACAGCAAGTACAAGTGTCCCCCTTGTGGCGCGCCCAAGTTCCGGTTCAAGAAGGTTCCCAAGGGATCCGAATCGGGGAAGGTCGAGGTGAAGAAAAGCTGGTTTTGAAGAGATACAATATGTAAACGGAACAAGAACAAATACTCCACGATGCTACTCAAACAACACACTTGAGCCGACCGCATTCACACGATCACAAACACAAAATGATTTCACTTCGCTATCCGAGAAAGCAAGATGTCACACGAAGTACTTAAGAGGCATGACGTCATGGATTTGATTCCCTGGGTCAACTGCTGGTTTCCCACTCCATCTGTAGCTTCAAAAATAGCCACGCACACTCACTCCTGCTGTAGAATAATAATAAAAACGCACAAAATTCATTGATCAAGCGTTCACAAACATGGCGGAATCGAATGGTTCGAATAGCTAGTGCTACAGCTACAGTTAATGCTGCAGTAAGTGCTAGGGCTTAATAGCAAAAACTATAGCTATATCTATAGTAGCTTGCTTAGTTCTACAGTTAGTGCTTCCATTAGTGCTGATACTGCTGTGCTAGTGATACTGCTAGTACTGCTGGTGATACTAATACTGCTAGTCATATTGAAAAATGCTATACTTAGTGCACTTAGTTATAGTAGTATGAGTAATAGTAGCATAGCAAAAGCTTGAGCTTGAGCTAGAGCTAGAGCTAGAGCTAGAGCTAGAGCTTGAGCTTGAGCTTGAGCTTGAGCTAGAGCTAGAGCTAGAGCTTGAGCTA
>CAACVS010000335.1:124449-150279 GCA_900660405.1 Pseudo-nitzschia multistriata
GACCTTGACCTTGACCTTGACCTTGACCTTGACCTTGACCTTGGGCTGCAGCTGGTAGTGCTATAGCTATAGCACTACATCTAGAGCTACATCTTGAGCTACATTTAGAGCTACATCTAGAGCTACATCTAGAGCTACATCTAGAGCTTCATTTAGATCTGCATTGGTGGTATCATTGTTCTTGGAGGTGGCGACAGCCCTATATTGATGTGAAAAGAAAGTATATATTTAAGAAACATCTATAGATTACAAGTGCCAGTTCTAGTACTAGTATTTTGTAGTGGAGTAGCTCAGCTAAAGTTGTACTCACTGGGCTCAAGCCCACATAAGATACAAAGTACTACTACTAGCAGTCAATGCAACAGCCATACTCAAAGTATTCCCTAGAACTTACTGAATTTGTTCCCAGCTAGTAAGTATAGTAACAGCAAGCTCATTCACAAAACTAGTTCAGTACTGGTGCAACAAAAGATCAGTACTAGCATTAACTGGGGACAAGTGCTTCTGAAGAATGGATGCATTCTAAAGAGGTATGCAGCTAACCCAATGCAATGATCTCAACAACAGTACTGGTGCTGCAGTACTGTAGCAGCAAAAGATCTAATAGCATTAACTGGGGGCAAGGGCTTCTGAAGAATGGATTCATTCTGAAGAGGTACTGTAGCAGTATGCAGCTAGCCCAATGCAATGATCACAACAGGAGCAGTACTACTACATGTAAAATAACAATTGAAACTGTGTTAATTGAGGCATTGGTACTAATGTTAATTTAACATTCCAAATGTTAGCAATGTAGGCTGTGTAGAAATCATGAGTCACTGCAGTTTTTGCTTCAATTTAAGGACATGAATACTCTGCTTAGTAACAGTCTGAAAGTTAGCAGTGGAGGTGTCCTCTTCTTCCTCTTTTTTAGAACCCTTCTTCCTTTTTAGACATGTGGTGCAAGACTGAATGAAGAAAAAATCTTAATATTATATTTAACCTCATGAACTAGAAGGGGCACCACTCTATGGCCAGAACCATAGCTTTTGGTGGAAAGCATGCTTCTAGTCACTCTGACGGGTAGCACTTCAAGACTTAATAAAGAATGTAAATAATACTATGATCTACTTTGGGCTGCGCTATAAATTTATCATTCTGTACGTTAAATTAACAATTACTAGTAAAATAGTTTCAATTGTTATTTTACTTTTAGTACTGCTGGTGCTGCAGTAAAGTGAGTCCTTCATTGTATTCCATATTTGGAATCAAACACAAATCTCAAATGTATTCATGAAAACTGACATCATACCTTCAATTTTATTGTCTTTTGATATGTTGTTGTTGTTGTTGTGTTGTTCAATAAGTTGCTGTCTATTCGTTGTTTGTTTTTTGTCATTTTGTTGTCTCTTTTGTTGTCATCCTGCCATCMCTTTTGTCGTTGTTTTGTTGTCTGGTCGTTTGTTTGCCATTTGTTTGGAGTTTCTTGTTTGTTTGCCTTTGTTTGTCTTTTTGTTGTCTCTTCTTGTTTCTTACAGCATGGTGGTGTTTTGTGTTGTTCTGTCTTTCCTCCCTTTAGTTGTTTCACTTTGCTGTTTTGCTGTTTCTTGTTTCTTGTCTCATTTTGCTTTGACAAATGGTTGTTTTGTCTTGTCGTTTGCTGGAACAAAAATCTTTCCAACTACAAGTAGTACCTCATACTTAAAAGTACAATACTATGCTACATACATGGTACTCATACATACCCTACAACACACCACCCTACATCCAATTTTTGACTTCCACTGGCCGTGCACTGCAAAGTGCAGAATCAATTACTAGAGCTTCCTCCATCTGACAATGACCGTCCCGTGACTCCTTTTCTGCTGCCCGGATATGACAGTCCCCTAACTACTATGTGCCCAGTAGGATACTGTCCAATCACTACCAGAAACATCTTTTGACTGTCAAATTGATTGCAACTAAATAATATTACTACTGGTTAACTACTACTCTTGTGCCTGCAGTGTTGGCTTCCACTTGAGGAGCCTGTGCGAGTAGTGCACATCCCACATTAATGCAATCAGCATCACAAATGATCAAGATCGGAAGGGTACCTTCTCTCATCAGGCTTCTTGCTTTTCCCATGTGCGGAAGCTTGTAGTTGTTATCACCATCTACACCAAGAGACACTCCCATACAAGCCTGGAGGGACAAAAACGCATTAGTATTCTTCAACACTGTTTCAAGCTTCTTGCACTCATCAAACGCTTCCTCCACATTTGTGATCAAATGATCACTAGTATCCTTTGAGCACTTCTTATACTATAAGCTTTTAATTGAATTGAAGAATCCAAGGTCAATTAAATTCAAGAAGTCCGAACTGTTTGGTGGTTGAGTCTTGGCAGTAATGTTCCAGCCTTTGCTAGCTGCAGCTGCTTTCACCTTGTCCCTGATACTAGAAGCCTTATGAGGCTTTGCATTATCTTCCAGGATATGTACTGTACGAAGTGAAAAATTATGAATCCTCTGTCATCTCAAAATTCCGTCTCATGTCCAAATCGGTACTGGTAATGGGTGATTCCCGAAAACATATTTTACAATATGTTTTCGGGAATCACTTTCAGTGGCACTGAAGGCACAGCCGGCCGGCTCAACTTACATATTTTCCCTCCATTTTTGGAATTTGGAATCCTGCATAATTGCACACTAATTTCACAAGATTCCAACAATTTGGGATTTTCACGAAGACAGAATGTGTCTTCCGAACTTCCGAAACTGTGCCTGCTCCCGAGACTGGAAATTGTTAAGTCAAGGATTCCAATTAAAAAATATGTAAATTACATAAAAGTTGGTTGTCGTGGGCCCATGACAACCAACTTTTATGTATTTTGGGTCATAATGGGAGCCTGGCGTGCCAAAATTTACACAGATCTATGTTTTCGGGAATCACCCAATGGTATCTTTCTTGCCTCATAATCAGTTGAAAAGTAAGAACCGTACCGTACGTATCATATCGTACGGTTATTTGAGAATGTTTGAAGAATCGTCCGATGTAGTCTTTGTCAACCGGGATGAGTAGTGTTCGCGTTTATTTGACGGATACCTGAAGTGATCATAATTAACAATTATCATCCTCTTCTCAAAATCAAGATGACCAACTACAACTCGAAGTATGCGTGCCTGCATGCTTCCTGTTTGTTGCTATTACTGATAGCTTCGTCAACGGTCACATTTGCGGAAAGCTTCTTGCAGTGCAAGAATTCCATTTCATCCGTCGATCACCCAACGCCGGTTCGCCACCGGGCAGGCATGCACATCGGTAGCGCCATAAGCACAAGAGTCCAGTCTTCGACCGACAAAGCCGTTTCTATCCCTCCGGGTGGCGGTGACAAAAGCGTTTCTTCTCCGGAAGAAGAGCGAACCAAGGCGAACGAAATCATGACCTATTGTGCGAAAATAACGGCTCTCTCTGCCGTCGTGGATCTCCTCGTCGATGGATCCAGTCTCATTGCTGGAATTGCTTCCGGCGACTGGATTTTTCCCCTGACTACGCTTTGGAAAGTGAGCTTCAGCTACAACGTGTGGAGGGTTTCCAAATTGTACAAGAAAAAGACCAAAACGGTCTCCGATCTCTATCAATTGCTGGAAAAATTCCTGGTCAGGATGACTGGGATCTGGCGGCGCCTCGCCGTAATGGTGTCGCTCTTGTCCCTGGAGTCGGTGGTAACCGTGTGGAAGGATTCCATTCCGAACATACGTCCGGCGCTGAACGCGTTGTATGCCTTTGTGGGTATCGTTTCCATCAAGCTCTCTGCGAACGAGACGGAAAACCTTGCTATTAAACGCCCGGAAGGGCAGGACGACGAGGCTTCCCCGCAACGAATCGTACGTCTGGGACGGGTGGCGGTCCGCGCCATGTCGCTCGGGGTCTCGGCGTTCGTCCTCGACTCGATCATGACCCCCGCTATTGCACTCCGAAAACCAAGGGGAGAAGCTATCGTCCTCCTCCTGGATCTCACGGTATCCATTCCATTCGCCATTGTCCTGTGGAAGCTGAGGAGGTCCTATATTGGGTTCATTGAGGACGTGGCAAATACCCCCATTGGCGGTTCGTCGTCTCCGACGATGAAGGCGAGGGTCGTCAAACCCGAAACCCAGATTCAGCTCGCGATAGCACAACAGAATTTCTGGGGAAGGATCAAGTCGTTTCAGCAACACCAAATGTTTTACAAGACCTTGGCCCTAATTGCACAGTATAAAGTGATTGAAAAAGTTCCCGGGGTCTTCGCAAAATGAATCATTTTCCAAGGCTACGAGTTCAGGGGCATCAAGCCGTGTTTGGTAGAAGCATGGAGAGAAACGCGCGCTTTGAAGAATCGATCAAATGCACCGGTAATGTTGTTTCATTTGAACGGTTGCAAGAATTAACCGAAACTAGTAGTATTCCAACTCCGGGAAAAAATTTCGGTTGTATCGTTGCTGGAAGTAAATCTCTCTCCTACCTGTCTTCCAAAACTGGAAGGGCTGCCAATGCAACTAGGGGTGCATCAAAATTAAGATTGTTTTTCTCCAATGAGTGGAGTTGGTCTGGGTCCTGAGTGGTTTCTGTATGCAACGATGCTCAGTTGCTGTGATGATTCTACACCCATTCCATTCCGATAGAATATATATAGTATCTTCTTGAATGCACCACACATATGAAGTAATAAAGATGCGTTCCTGTTTCTTGTTATGGATTGTAGGTTTCTCGTCCCTCATTGTTTTAGTTGGAGCCAAAGCATCATCATGAAATGGTTCTTGACCATGGATTTTTCTTCTTTTCTTGTTGTTGTTCTTCACTGGGTAAGAGGGAAGGACAATAAAAACTATGTACAGTGGGATAACTTTCCTAGTTGGATTCGAGGGAAGAATAAACAAGTGTTAGATGTGGTTTCACTGCTAGTATTAGTGGTAGTACTACTAGTAGTATCCTGTTTGATAGTACCTACTACTAGATGACGGTCAGATTACACGGCTATCAGCTGTCGTTTTGTACCTTATTCTGTGCTATGTATGGTACACAACAGTAGCAGTTAGTACTGGTACTACCTATCTACAAGTAGCTTGCTTGATACTTGTACATATGTACTGGACTATACCAGAGTACCACCATATGTACAAATATTTACAAAAACTAGTGAAAAAATAAAAAAATCATCAAGCTTACTGAGGACCCCCCTTTTGTGATTTTTTTACAACATCATGCACTTCTCTATGCACACGAACTTTTTTCTGCCATATTAAAAAAATTCTAGCTAAACCAGGCCAATACTTAATATTTTTACTCCAGGGGTCGTGATACACAACCTCAACAGATTTGACAACAGTAACCTCCAACCGGGACTCTTGGAATACAAATGCTGGATTTACACATGTAATTAGTATTACTCTCAAGTAACCTAGGTGGAATCATTATTCTAGAACAATGATTCTGCTACCAGCATATGGTTTTGAATTTATGGAACAGTCAGCCCCATTGCTACCTCACAGGTGAGAAAATAAATGAATAACCGTGTTACCATTATGTATGATGAATGAATTCTACAAGTGCATTCATGCAATACTAAACTTCTTCTACAACAGTCCCCACTGTTCCCACAATTAAATTATTTGGGCACACTTTAGAGTCTCATTGCTTAGGTTTCTAAACCTTTTCTTGCAAACATTAATGACTCATGCTGTCCATCAAAGTAACATCAACCCTGGATTCCAAGTCTTGTTGTGGTGCAGAAACTTCCCCTCTGGAGCCCACCTGTCTCTCCTACCGCTTCTTGCATCACAGAATCTCTTCTGCTCCAATTTAACTGACCCGTCTCTCTTTCTCAGGAGAGAGGATTCCCACACATGAAGTTCATTGTAAAGCATTAGGAATGCAAATCCCTCATCCTCCACACTGAAAATCTTACTGAGCAAATGCTTCGTCCCTTTTGTATTTCTGCTGAATTGTTATTCCTGGCATTAACAGATGCCATGATTCTTGTAACAAAAAAATAAAACTCAAGATTGTCTACACTACCATAAGCCCCGTAGAGTGGGTGTAGAATCTTCTTCCCTTTATACTTCAATTCCCAATCAGAAATGCCCAATGTTCCTGGAAATCCGTCTGAGACGTTTCCCTTTTCACTGTCATCTGTTGTTATGGATCATAAAAGGAAAATGGACATGTCCACAGTTAGACCATTAGTGGGGAAGCAGGATTATCAGCAGACAATTCTTCTATAGTGGTACGCACCAAGCCATTTTTTCTTGCATAACTCAGAGTGTTGTGTCATATTTTGTTCAGCACTTGTGGTAACAGGGTGTTCTCCAAGTAGAGACAAAGTTTGTCATCACAATCAAACCCCTGACAGCTGCTAACACAACCTTTCTTGATTGCCTGTTGACACACATATTTGTTGATCTTATTGTTCATCAAAACTTTCATGTCACAAAAGAACTTGGATTCAATGTACCCTTGAATATTTCTGGTGAGCATTTGCTTGTTCAGTTTAGAAATTTTCTCACTGGGGACCACTGTAACCATAATTGTACCTTGTGCCAGTCCTGGTGCTGCTAAACCAAGACCTGTTTTTACATTCGTTGACTCCCTTGTAATCTTCTCCATTTCTTTTCCCATCAACTATGGGAGTGACTATCTAATAGTGATGTAAATCAAGTGCTAGAACAAAAGTGAGTTGATGCTCTTGGTATCAAGGATTGACAAACTATGAAATCTAAAATCAATCAGAATGCAGATCAAGTGATGTGTGAATTGAATGAGTAAAGTCAGTCATGCAAGTGAATCAAACAACTTTGAGCAAATATATCATTACATTTCCCAGCCCACAAACACAACTGGTCATGCTTCCATAAACACTCCTCAGAGGAAATCCCTGCCCCTTGGAGCAACTAGTAGGAGCATACTTTCCAACCAAAGCTATGGTCCTGGTCATATAGTGCCTCTTCTAGTTCACAAGGTTAAATATAATATTAAGATTTTTTGAAGCACTGACCTTATCCAAGCTCCAGCTTTACGTATTCAAGCACAGACTGTATTCAAGCTCTGGTAGGCAACCCTTTTGTCCCAAAATTGTGTTGTACCAAAGCACTGACCTTATCTGGTTCCGACTTACTATAGTAGCATTATTTTGTATTTCAAATACAGCATGTGATTCAGGCTATGAGATTGGGATAGGAGGAGGTGGAAGAGTTTTCTCCTGGTCCTTGTCTTTGGTTTCAGACAAACTGTCTATCTTTTCTGGGATGATTTGTTTCTTTTCTTCTTTGCAGGAGGAGGAGTGGCCTGGTTTTCCTTGCTATCCTGGTCATCATATCTATCCTTGCTGGCCAACCCACCACTGTTGTCACCACTCCTCAACTTGCTTGGTTTTCTTCCTTTTGCTGGCAATTTCATCTCTTCTTCTCCAACATTGGTTTCATTGGAGTCATTCTTCCACACTGATTTGTTTGCAGCTGAGGCTCTCTCCTCCTTTCTTTTTTGTCCCAAAATGTTCAGGCACATTTGGCTTGCCCAACATGTTTGGGGATCATTGTGAAACTAGTCAAAGATTCACTCTTCCTTCCCAATGGCTATATTCACTCTTCTCACAGGGGCATGGGTTCAGGAAGTTGATCACAAGAACTCCTATATATTTTGCTACCATTTTCTTCTGCCACTCTATGTGCTTTGGATCCTTTAATAAATGCCATACATCTGCAACAGCATCTCTCCCAATGTTGTTTTCATCTTGAAATAGGATAGTTGTATTCCACATGAGGGTTTTGATTTGGGTATTTGTGTTCTGCAGGAGGGGCTTGTTTTAGGTAGTAACAATGCCTTGTTTGAAGTTGATCTGGTTTTTGATGTAGCAAATGAAAAAATAATAAGGAGAAAGGAAAATAATGCCAAAACTTCATTGTGTTGCTGCACAAAAATAATGACAAAAATTGTTGCACACACACCCAGTACAGTTGGTGCACAAAAACCTTAGAGTCTGATTTTCATTGACTAGTATTGGAAATGACATACAGACGAAAGACAGAAACCAGACAATTAGCCACCTCACAAAGTCCAATACCTTGTAAATTCAAGAGCCCCCACACCTCAACAAGCCTTGGCCTCATTCTCGAAAGTATTGCAGTGAAGGACTGCCACAGTAGGATAAGACATGATGTGAAATAGGAAGATTCACCCCCTTCCCCGCCCTTTAGTAACACAGGAGTAAAAACCGTCGCAAAACAATAATAGGTCAACAGGGTCAAGACACCACCTCATAAACCCAAGACCATTACACATTTCACTACATGTAGATCTAATCACATTAGTCAAATCCTAATTTTGGCAAACACTATGAAAGGTCAAATAGCTGACCACTTAGATCCTTACGACCTCAGACCATGGAGGTACAAACATATGGTACCACAGTACCAAAAGGCCCAGAATATCTTGTGGCACCAGTCCCAGAGCAATAACAGAAGAAGGAAGACAAGGCTACAATAACTCAGGCTAAGAGCAGTTAGGAACAACTGTGATTAGTTGAATTATATAGTCTGGACATATTTTTGTCAACTCTGATATAGCTCAGTTATCAATGAAAAATATCATTATCTTTTTAGATTCTTTAAATGACATAAAAAAATTGTTACTGAATAGAGCTATCAAAGGCAAGTCCCACACTGGCAAGTTAATGGCAATTCCTGTACAAATACTAGTAGAATTTAGCTCATTTTTACAAGTAAAACCCTTTACTACTTTAACTGTCATTTTACAAAATTGTGAAGAAATTGTCACTCAACTTCTGAAAAATTCTGGTGCAGAGAATGGCTAAGGACTGCACCAGGATTTTTTCAGGAACTGAACCAGTTGAACCAATACTTACACATTATTTTTTCGAAAGAAAAATTACGGATGGCACCACTGCAGAAACAGAAACAATAATAACACAGAGATGCCAACCAAAGCTCAACTAATACTGCAACTGAAACAATGGATAGAGTAATAGTATTAGAGCTCCTTCAGTTCCATGAAACCATTGTGGAGGACTTTGAAGTAGCTCTCCAGATTGAAGATGAAACAAGCAAGCAAACCAACGATTCTTCTACCAGTTAGAATCACTAATCTGCATCACACATGTCTGCTCAGCACCATTTATTATAGGTTTGCTGTGTGTAGATCAGGATCAAGTGATGTCAACTTGGACTCAATGCAGGGCATTCTGTGTCTAATTCAAGTCAACCCAACCATGTCTGCAACTGACCTCTGCCCATTCCTTGCTAGGCATCTGCCTTCACATGCAGCACTACTAACAGCACAGCATCTAGTGAATTTTCATGTGAACAAGGCATCAAGTATCTAGCATTGTATGGCAATAAAGAGGAGGTTACAGAGCAAGAGGAGGTACATTTATTGGAAAATGAAAACACAGCTGAAGAATCAATTGGAACAGATGACTGCTATCTAATGTTATGACAAAGGGAGACGCCTGGGCAGTAGTGGATTTCTTTGACCAACTGAAAGAAACACAACCTCTCTTTTGTTATTCCAGGGGGGTTCAGGTGAACCAGAAGCAATAATGTGGTACACTGTAGAAATGCACTGGGATCTCATCAGGCATTCATCAACTTTATTTACAATTTTCAAATTAAATTTTTGCAAATGCATTCTTCGCAGGACACTCTGCTCTGCTCCATCTTTGTACAAGAAAGATACAGCTCTCAATTGAAAATTATAAATTATACTTAGTAGAATTAGTACTAGCTTCTACACAAAGCAATTCAGACTCATACCTAGGTACCATGACCGATCCCAAACCAAAGGGCAACGATCCACTGGATCCAAACACCACTGACCCCCCCCCCCCACACACACACACCACCATAAACAAGGGACCCACCAGTGGTCCTCTAAAGGAACCTCCAGCTTCTTTCAAGGCCTCTTGTGTCCCTTTCTTGAGAGCTCAGGCTCAGAATCTGGCTCCAAACCCAGATCAAGCCCCAGCCCATCCAAAGGGGCTGCACAGACCAACACTACTAGTAGTAGATTGAAACAAACCATGATACTAGACATCTGTTGGGAGGAGTTTGGAACCATACTGGTAACACTCTTGAAACCCCTGCTCATACTAGTTCCACTCAGCCTCAGCCCCAGGGCTTTCTTGGCTGCTCCTCCCCATCTGATAGCAAGGACAGCCAAGATAGCTCACTCAAACAGAAGAAGAAGAAGAAGCTCACCACTGGAGACATACTAAGAACAGATGTCTCCATGGAATCGGTACTGGTTGCAGCTCTTCCAGCTACCAAGATGAGCGCCTTAAGTGATCTTACAGTCAGTGATATATCTAAGATTGGAGCAATAAGTTGAGCACGTTAATAGATCATCCAGTGAGTGATAAATCCAAGGTGAGGGTATTAAGTGAAGCCACCGTAAAAGACGAAATAAAACTTTTTACGTGCTGGGCAATACGGTGTGCAACTGTTATGAAACTCGCACGGTAAGTTGGGCACGTTATCTGATCATCCAGTGAGTGATAAATCCAAGGCGAGAGTATTAAGTGAAGCCACCGTAAAAGACGAAATAAAACTTTTCGCATGCTGGGCAATACGGTGTGCAACTGTTATGAAACTCGTACGGTAGTACAGTATTTGTCGAAAGGGTGAAAATACTAAGACCCGATCGAAGTGCACGAGACCCAAAACACAAAACTAGCTATGAGTGACATTTTCTCTCTTCAATATTTTCTCTAGTCAATAGGTTTACCTCCATACCGGAACTCTTTCAGATTTCGCACGACGTGCGTGTTGTTTCGATTCAACAGTTCCGAGTACGAGTACTGTAACGAAAGCAGAAAGTTTGTCACATCGAGAAAAGTCTCTCTGTGACAAGCATTACCAAAAAATGGATCAGTGGTATTGAAAAGTCTCATTGGTAGAATATGGAATGACGTTTCATCGAAAATATCAATTCATTGACTATGAAAATATCAATTTATTGACTTCCTCCATTAAGTAACGAAACCGATGTTCCAGGAAGAAACAATGGTTTCTACTACCGGTACCGGTACTATGATTTCGACAACAACTTCAATTCTCGTCATGTCAACACAAACCTTCCGTGTCTCGGTTATCAGCATTACGAAAAAATGGAACAGTGTTTGTCATATGGTACCGTTTTCAAAAGTCTCTCATCGGTAGAATATGGAATGACGTTTCATCGAGAATATCAATTCATTGACTTGCTCCATTAAGTAACGAAACCGATGTTCCAGGAAGAAACAATGGTTTCTACTACTATGATTGCGATAACAAATTCAATTCTCGTTATGTCAACACAAACCTTCTGTGTCCAGAATATCGAAACACGTTGTTATCTTCCGGGACTCTCAATGGTACAATAATATCAATGGCATTTGATCGAAAATATCAATTCATCAACTTGCTCCATTTACAAACGAAACCGATGTTCGAAGAAGAAGAAAGCACCATTACCTTTTCTATCCCCGGTGGGTGAAAGATGATTGCGACTTGTGAACACAGACCTTCCGTGTCCAGGACGTCGACACACGTTGTTATCTTCTGGGCACGTTATAATTTTGTGTAGAAAGATCGTTTTGAAGTCTTTTCGATCAGGATCGCTCACAATCCTCTCTCGCACAAAACAAACAAACAAACAAAAAGAAACACCCTTCCAAAAAAAGCTTGATCATGAAATTTTCATACGCTGCGATCGCTGCATTATCCGCTGCGTGCAGACTTCGGTCTACTGTCCAAGCTACCCCTATTCCATCAAACGGTAATCCATTGCCCCCAATCGGCCGCTTTGAGCTTTTGCCTGTTGGAGATGGAGAAAAGCCTTTTCTAAAGCTGGACGATCTTGAATCCTTCAGTGGAAAATTGATTATCGAAGCACCAGATGACAAGACAATCCTTTTTGATCTGTATACGGCTCCTGCCGATGACGAACCATGCGTCGCAGGAGAGAGCATGGCAAACGGTATCGAGTTGAAGATGGCACCAGTAGAAGATGAGGGATATGCCGAGTTGCAGCAAACTTCCGATGGACGCTTAGGTGCGTTTTGATCGTTGTTGTCTTTAACTGTATCTTTTGCAACTCTTCCTTCAACATCTTGCACTCATAGTTGTATCCTATTTGTATCATATAATGGGATACAGTGGCCATTGAGTTCAGTATCCCTGATTTTCGCAATTCCAAAATCTATTCGCAAACTGGTGATGGGAGGGGCGTGGCCAAAGCCTGTAAGTACCATTAACCGTGTGTCGATTGGATGTTTCTATCGCGATGTATTTTCTCACGATTCTTCCTTGCGTGCGTGTTGTGCACAATACCGGTAGGTATCAGAGTTTCATTGATGTTGGATATTGATACCAACCAAGAGGGTGAAGAGCTTGTCTCCTATCTGGACGCACAATTGACAGTTAAAATTGATGATTCAGGAAGCTTTTCCTACGGTGATTTTGAGCAACAGGTCCAACTTCTTTCATCACCAAAATTGATGCAGACTGAAAAAATGCAAAATACCATTGCCATTGAGTCTTTCTTGTGCGGCACCAAAGATATTAATGGGGGGAAACCATTAATGGAGAAGTTTAAAATTGGTCAGGACTTCCAGATCTGCATTCGTCCAAAAGCTGAAAATCCAGACTTCAGAGTTGTGGGTTTCACGGATATTTCCTGCGGCATTGAAGCTGATGGCACGGGAGGCACCAAGCTAGTAAATGATGCTGGAAAAGAAACTAGTGGTTTGACCAGTGTCACGTTGGACGTTGAAGAAAGCATGGATTTGGAGGGGAATGCAATGGGAGGCAGTGCGGCCGCATTCAAGAGTGTAGTCATCCCATCATATTTTAGAGATGAGGCAGACTCTTTCCGATGCAAAGGTGAAGCAGTTTTACAGCACAAGGATACCGGTACCCCAGTAGTAGGTGAATTTGGAACAATGTGCGATTACAAAGTAGAAAACGCTTTTCAACTATTGGAGGGAGAGAAATTCCCGATTTCTTTTTGTGTCAAAGGTCGTGTTGATAATGAATACCACTGGTCAGATCTGAGTCTTCTGGATTCTGACGGTTCCCGTCATCATTATTCTAGTGTAACTTCAGAGTACTCAGTCGATCCATATTACAATGGTGGACCCGGTGTACAATTGTACGACCCAAATGTCCCACAAAAATGTATGGGGGAAGGAGCATATTTTCGAACAGATCAATTTGTAAGTTGTCCATGCATTATTGTGTTCGCACAAATTTATACATGTTTCTGAACTCACTTTGATCTGTAACCACTGACCTACAACCTCAATCTTGGATGAATCTCGAACAAAGGTTGAGTACAACATTAATGGTCCGACTAAGGACCCATTCACGTTTGTGTTTACTTCGCAAACAAAATTCCCTACAACTATTTGTGCTTACCCTAAAATGGCATCTCAAATACAAGAAGAGGAGAAAGAAATTGATGTTGCTCCTCTTTTTGAGCTGGATGGCTTTACTACAACAAGGGATGCCGCAGGCAACACAATTCCATTTGCTGATAATAAACACAAGGAGATGTGCAAGACTATTGATGAGGCGTCTCAGTGTACCCGTGCATACGACCCTATGAACCCTCCTGTTGAAGTTCCAACCTGCAATTATGATATAGATAGTATTTTTCAATTGGATGATACAGACAATGAGAGGTTCCAAATGGCCTTTTGCATCAGTGGTGCGGAAAATCAGGCCAGAGTGCATCCCATACGGACTGATAGTGATGAGTATATGGAGGAAAGTTTCACGGGGGTTAAGACTGCGGGAATGACATCTGTTCCTTATTATGAACTTTACTGGTTACAAAACCCCGACGGCCCAATAATTCAAATTGACCCAAACACACAACATAAGTGTTTGGGAAAAGGAACCTTTATTTATAATAGAGAATGGGGCGTAAGTTGCCTAGGCATTTGTGGCGTTTGCACAAATTCATAAACATATCTGTACTAACTTTGCCAACAACTGTATCTCGTTGCTGACTTACATAACCAATCCCGGACGAATCTTTTTGACGCAGTATACTTTCGATGAGTATCCACATCCATTCAAGTATCACGTTCGTGCGGAAACAAGTTTTTCAAACGAACCTTTGACTATTTGTGCTTACCTGCAGTCAAATACCCCATCAGACTTCCTCGATGCTGCTAGTAAACTTCTGGATGTTGGCTTTGAACGGACGGCAAATACATATGTAGGAGAAAGCAAAGATGAAACTACTGAATATCAGGAGTTGTGCAAGACTCTTTCAACACCTGATGAGTGTTCCTGGTATCGAGAACCTGTATTTGATCCCCTTGAAGTCCCTGATCCCCTTCTTGAAGCCCGTCGACTCCAGGAAGGTTCTCCCGAAGAGCCCGGCCGCAGCTCCTTTGCCACCACTGTCAGTCTTGACTTGGAATGTTTTGATGTCGATGTGGATGGCATTGGCAGCCTCAGCGCGCCCGCATACAATGTTGATTTCACCAAAGAGCGTCGTGTTGTTTCTGTTGCTGCCATGGTAGCCGTTGCACTGGCTGCTATTTAATGGAATCTTGCACTGGACGTGAGGAGGTTAGTTTCACTGACTGAAAAGAAGTTCATATTGGTGATTAGTGAAAATGAGAAAATAATAAGAAGTTGGTAGTTTGCTGCATTGCTCGGAATCGATGGTACACCATTGTTGAACTGGGAATCGCCTGGCGTGCTGCAGATCATGAGAAGGCGAGCTGGGCGAGTTGCAGTGCTGAGATAGTCCCACTGAGAGGTGAAATAGATGAGGGAAACAGGATACTATGCATGGAGGTTATGATAAGTAGTCTAAATGAAGTATCTTGAAGGAGCTGGATGAACAGCTGTTGTGTTCATCGAGCTGGCAGAATCAAGCAGCTGTTGATGGACAAAGAATAGCTTGAAGTTGAAGAGATCTAGTGTAATAGGGGGTCTTGAAGACTGAATAAAGATATGAGAGTTAAGAGGAGTGAATTCCGGACAGAGGCCGTGATTATTAGAGCTAGGAGGAGAGCTCATATTTCAATGAAGTAGAGAATAAGATAGAGAACACTTTATTTGCTCGACAATAGACTTACTGTTTGCAACCATCTCAACAACCATGGCGATACTAAAATACTGGAACAAGACAGATAATTTTCAGTGCAGTGATTTCGTATCATTAAAGCAGTAATGCCATCGTAAAAATTATTTTTGACTGCACTACGCGTAAAGTAAAGATTGAAGTTACTTTAATTATTAGCGCCCTCATCTCCTGGATCCTTCCTGCTCATACTGCTGATGTTGCCGACGTCGGAAGCAGTTGTCGTAAACGAAGGAGCTATACTGAACACGCTATAAAATCTGTCACACTTGCTTAATTGCTACAGTTCAAAACTTGTTAAATCGACAATTGAAGAGAGCTATCCATTGATACCAAGTAAAGTGTCTAAGGTTGAGCGGAAGTGCTACAAATAGAGCAATTCCCATGGTCGGTTGAATGAATGAAATGAACAGTTCGTGCTGGAGGGAAGTTTTTATTCGGACCACAGTAGTCCACAGTAAAACCCAGGACTGAATTTATTTTGAATCATAGATTTCAGCCCAGACGCCCAAACAGTGGAAGTTGAGGGGGGGGGGGGCTTCCATCTTCTGGGTATTTTTGGACTCAGAATAGGTGTCTCGAGAATGACCCAATACCGGTAGGTACGTACATTGCTGACACCTTCGACTTCCACTGCCACCGAAGCAGACCAATCACGTTCATGTTCGAGACTCAAAAGTGACAACGAAACCACTGTCCCTTCGTGCATTATTCATCTGGAATCGAGATTCCCCCCGATGGCTATCGGCCCGCCGACATAGCATTGAACGCCGCAGCAGTTTGCAATCACGCACAAAAGTAGCTATGAATTGGTCCGACCCGAGTGAGAGAGAACTTGCAGCGGAATGGTCGTCATCGCCTTATCAGTGGCGTCGAAAGCGAACGCGGAGGCAGAAACCAAAAGCAAGAACGTCCCTGCTGTGCCTATTGCTGGTGACCGCGGTAATTTTTTCTTCGTTGTTGATCTTCGTCGTTAGCGATCAACATGTTGAAAACAATGAGAATCGAAAGATGGGGGATATGCTGGAGGATGGCGTGGGACTATCGAACGGAGAAAAAGAAACGGCGCCGGCCACAGTCGAAACAGAAACGCAATCTGAGGCCCCGTCGCGGAAGACGACGGTGCGGGTCGTGGATCCTACACGTGACCTTTTCCAACTGTTATTATCAGACTTTTTTTCCTCGAAAAAGGGAAATGGTGCAAAACGATATCGAACCTTCATGGTTCTCGCCTATCGCGAATCATGTCATCAAAGCAAAACATTGTTATGGAGGTTGATGAACGAGGCCATTCCAAAAATTGAATTTCAATTGCTGAAAGACGAACACCAGTTGGATGACAATGGTGAAAGAGATGAAAATGTCAGATCTGAAATCATTTTCGTGCCGATGCCGATTGGTGAAAAAGGCGAAAAAGCGTTCAACGAAAAGTTTATGGATCAAATGGGAATCAGCAGGCTTCCCTATCTTTTCTTCCTCGCAGACGAGGAAGAACCGGGTGTAGAAGCATTTGCGCACATAGACGATGTATTCGCTGTGTCAGAAATGTACCGCGGTCTGACAGATTCCACTCCCAATTTGGTGAACGGATTGCGCCATTACTTGACGCGTCTTCTCCTCCGTTCACAATGGACACGACGAACTCGACAGGAAACACCGCAACATTCGCAATACAACGATGTTCGAAGCGTACGTCTAATGACAGTAAGAGTGGAATCGATAGAAGACTTGCAAACCATGATTCGAAATGGCGAACGCGACAAACTCAGCATCTTCCAGCATCCTCTGCTTCCATTGGACCCCAGCCTATCGGAGGACGACGATCGATGGATTCGATTCCTGATGGACGACAATTCGGGACGTCACGTTCGCACGAGCAATGAATTCAATGCGAATCAGGAAAGGAGAAATTACAACGAAGAAAGGGCGTCGCAACCCCCACCGCCACATGAATTGTTCCGGCTCGTTATCCAGTGCCGAAACCTTAGGAGCGGGCAGCCTACGAGTCCCGAAACCGCGAACCATAACTTTACATCATACCAGGAGTTCGACAAAGCTGTCACAGTACTTGGAGCACGACGCGATGTGCTCTTCTCAATCTTGGAACCAAGCACGGAAACTGTTGACAACGCAGATAACATTTCTTCCTCTTCCTCCTTTTGTAGCAATGCCAGCACCGACGACGGTAGGGTCAAAATTTGGGACGTCCACTTGCATGACAAAGACACCCTTCTTCACAACGGCGGCTATCTCGAGAGTTTCACGGAAATCATTGATGGATTAGGCTTTCGGCTCCGGCCGGATCTCATGTGGTTCGACCGGCGCATGACGGCTCCCATTGCCTTCCACCAGCGGTACCACCGCCACGCGGTTCTGTTTGTGGATTTGCACGATCCTGCGAGTGCACCCAACACTCGGGATGCCGTCCGTGCCTTTCGGCAGGAATGCCGGCAGCTGCGGGAGACTCAGCCTCCCGATCACCCAGAACTAGCAATCGTTTGCCTGGTGGTACCGGTGAGTTGCGTTCCMTTCGAAGAGTTGTCGTATGGACCAATAAGCTATTGCGACAAAAACTCTCTTCCGTGTTCATTTTGCTTCATCCATTATAATGCTGCTAACACCACTACTGCTATTGTTACGGTGCATACTAATGTTTTTGTATTGCATGCGCGTGCCTCCGGCATATTTCCCAATATTGCTGCCTTTTTTCAATGGGTTGTATGATCATTTAATTTTCACTTTCCTTTAGAGTACCGAACTTCGGGTCTTAAACACGTTTGGTGTCGACATTTTTTCGCAGCTCGACGAGAAAGCCACCAAAAAAATCCGAGCAACACTGTGCCACAATAGAGTCCGAAAGGGACCCAGCAGCGCTGATGGTGATCCAAGCGATGATTTCTGTGATGGCGTTACAAATGAAAATCGCCAAGGGGGACCAACAAACGGGGAAGATGATGGTTCGAATTTTTCCTCTGTTTTGCCCACGTTGCTTGTGACCGATCGGCGGAAAGACAGGACAGGCATCGAGCGTCACTACCTAGATCCACCTATCACCCGGCTGTCCATCGGTCGATTTCTCGACGATTTCGTTCACGGCCAAACCAAACCAGAGCGAAAAAGTAGCCCTTACAACAGCGAGGAAGGGCAAGAGGGCGGTGCCGTTCCCGTCAATAAGCATTTCGTCCACCTTCTAAGCGCAGATTCCTTGCCGAAATTTCTTGAGATAAATCGAGAGAAGCATGTGCTACTGCAACTCTATGCTCCCACGTGTGGACATTGCAAGCGTTTCAACATTGTTTGGAATTCACTGGGGAAACTGGTCGAGTTTCTCGGATGGTCCAATCAGCTCGTGCTAGCACGAATCGATGCAGCCTCCAACGAAGTGTTTGTTCCCGGTTTGGTGTCGACGCAGCTTCCGGACCTTTTTTACTTTGGAAAAGGCGATACCGAATACCCAACTCACTACCCAAAAACCCAATTTGCTCACGACATGGAGCTGGGAGGGATTAGTGATCCACTCGACCTTTTGGAATGGTGGATGGACGAGGCTGGGGAATCCATTGATGAATCCGAGCTATTGCGTGCTTTGGAAGGTGTAACTCGAACATGACTGCGTTTTCTAGACTCCGTTAACTACATCTTGTGCGACATACAGAAGATAAGTAGTTATGTTAATTTGAAAAATGCTCTTCTAGAGTTTATTTCTGTGGACTTTGGGGCTTGCATTCACTAATACTACAGGTACCAATCAAAACCTTGACAAGCCGTGCGTTACTGTATCGTGCCATGCGGGTACGAGTAATAGACTCATAACCCAGTTGTTACCCATACGAGTGAACTCATATCACAAGTTCTCTAACGGTACGTACGCACTATTAACTTACTGTAGGTCGAAGTCGAAATGTAATCTTATTACAACAACAAGGCAGGGGCTTCTACATTTGAAAGAACTTGTTACCGGATTTTTATTGTTTTCACTCCCTCAGACTCCCTTTTCCATCCACAATTGCAGTTTTTAAAAAAACTATTCTAGTATTTTTTTCCTTTATTCTTTATTTTTAAGGAAGCCAGCACTGCCCAATCTGGTTCACGAATAACGCTGGAAACTGGAAACGTCTAAGCATTAACGGCGCGCATAACCAACCGACCGGTTGTGATTTTAAATTTGAGTGATTTTTGATTTTGTTCATAGATCGAACGACACCTGTGACTGCTCTTTGATATCTACCGGTACAGCATGATAGGACAAACCAATATTCTATTATCACCATACTTCAGTTGAACTAAAAGGCGTAACAAACTTCACCATGAGTATCGAAGACGAAATCAGCGACTACGTCCAGCAACAATTTGAGGCTTTTCAACTTGAGGAGGAGGACCTAGGGTCCGAAATTGAATCATCTAGTCGTGCAGCATCAACCATCGAAAAACATGTCTGTGTCCTCATCCTTAACAACGGGATTGAAAAGCTTGAACTCAATGAAGAACAAAATAGCGCTGCGCCCCCCTCTTTCATTGCCTCTACATTCCTAATTCCCTTGCTTGTCAAATACACCGACGCAGCCTTGGCTATGGAAACCAATTCATCCAACAAAGATGCTGTGGAGAGAGTGTTCTATCTAGTTTCAGCTCTGGCGTGCCGTATATCATCAAGAAACGACGAGGCCGTTCGTTTTATTTTAGAACGAGCAGAAACATTCTCTACTGTTCTCTTGGAGCGACTTCGAGCCCAAGCTTGCAGTATGTTGGGATGTTTTGCATCTCATATCGGTACAACAATTAGTCGCTATCAAAAGAAAAACAAATCGAATCAGGAGGTGAACTTTTTAAGAGAAGATTTGGAATCAATTGGAAACTTATTGCTGCCCCGATTAATCGATAAGAGTCAAGCTGTTCGTCAAAGTGCTATTCATGCAGCTGGGATGTGGTTTGGCTCACTGAATGGTAAAGAATTTGAAGGAATCTCTACTACATCGGTTCTAGAAGGACTTCTATGGTCGATGTGGCACGATTCATCAGTTACGAATCGTGTCGAGGCTGTAAAAGCTGTACCAATAGATTCAGCTGAAACTCTTGATCATATCATCGCTCGAATCCATGATGTGAAAGAGAAAGTTAGGGTTGCAGCGATTGAAACTTTACATCTCAAGGTAGATCCACGGCGAAGAGAAATTATGACAGAAGAACATTTTCGTGATATCATTCGACACGGTTTGACAGAACGATGTGGCAGCACTAATCTTGCTACTACGAAGCTTATTTGTACTAAATGGACGAAAGCTGCACATTTTTGTCCAGTTGAATTAATGCGCTTCATGGGTGCAACAACATACGAAGAGGAATGCGAGAAGGCGCTCCAGGTTGTGCTGAACATGGCACGCAGTCGTGGTACTACGAAAAGTGACACCATTCTCCAAGAACTCAGCGATCCAGAAATTCGATCTCTCTGTTCTAACTTAGAGAAGTCCATGGTTAAGCTCAATGATTCAAGTGTGATTTTCGATGAGTATCAGCTCTTCTATACGCGAGTTGCTTGTTCGACTGCCCAAGAATCGTCTGACTTGACATTTGCGCAAAAGGAAGATTTAATGAGTAAAACAACTCCCGACATTCCCACATTGTGTGACTTGTTTCAGAAGCACTTGCACCGCTTCGTAGAATCCGTTCAAGAAGACGATGAAGAATGTATGGATCAGGAGTGTTTCGTCTGTCTTCAACTTCTTCAACTGACGAAGGTAACGGGCCTTCAAGAAGAGGGAAGCCGCCGTCATTTCGCAAATATTATGATCGAGGTATTGGCCAACTCTGAAACTCCAGATGATCTTATCGAAGACTGCGTCGAGGCTTTGCGTGCAGCTAACGAGAACGAATTCGATTTCTACAACGCCGTGTCTTTGATACTTGCAAATTTGACATCGACCACCAGTTCTGTTGATGCCGAGGCCACAGATCATACACGAGTTTTATTCATCTTCTCTATCGTTTTAGAAAACGCTCCATCCAATCTCTCAACTCATGAAGTGTTCGATGTTATGACGAAAATTATTCTCTCAGCAGTGACTAACTCGAATAGAACGGTCCGTGAAATCGGAATATGTTGTTTCGGAAAACTGGGACTATATTCTGATACAGCTACTATCGCCTCTGACTTCAAGCCCATCCTATTAAATATCGCAGCAAACGAAAATGAATCAATCCAGTGTCGAGCCCAAGCCCTTTTGGGTCTTTCGGATTGGGCTATTTTGTTTTCGGATGTTCTTCAGCCACTCACTGACTCGAGTTCTGGAAATAGCTTAAGCCTCCTAGTCATTGTACAAGAAATGATCCAGCATAAGAACTCAACACTATCTGCAATTGCTTCTGAAGTAGCCACGAAGTTGCTTTTCTCTGCTCAAACTTTGGATAATCATCTCCTTTCATTGCTTTTGGTCTCATATTTGGATCCTAGCAAGATACAACAACTCGGCGAAGCTAACGACCACGATGTTGATGTCAAGGATGTCGGTTCCCCTCTAAGATTACAGCAGCTTCTGAGTTTATTCTTCCCTGCTTTCTGCCTGAAGTCAGTTGAATGCCGATGTCAGCTTCTCGAATGTATTGAGAATGCTCTTAATGTGGCACTGAATAACTCGTCAAAGAAGAGAACCAAAAAGCGTTCTGTTGCCTTTCCATTAGTCAAGATCGTGAACTATGCATTTTCGATAGTCCTGGATAGCGATAATGCGTCTACAACGCCTGTTTCAACCGAAATTTCGAACGAAATTATTGAAGAGCCCAAAGCGAATAATTTTGATCCAGCCTTGATGGCAAGTCTTCAGGTCTCCAGCTTTCTCGTCAAAAATGGGCATGAACTAAATCTGACACAACTCAGATCGCTATGTAAATTTTTGGGAAATCAAGACATTAGAATTGAGAACCACAACAAGGCAGAACTAGGAAAGCTGAAAGACCGCATTGAAGAATTAGCCTTTCTGGACGATCCTTCTAGTTTGAAAGCGTTACTTCCTTTGACAGATTTGCTCTCCGGTGTCGAAAGTTACGAAGACCATGATGACGAGGGAGATGAAATTGACTATGAAACCGACCAACAGGATTTTGTTGGTACATGCGATGATGACGAGACCATCAGCGAGTATACAAGAGATGTAGAACCTGTAGACGAGAAAATGCAGGATGAAATCATGATGGACAGCATCGCACGTCTATCTTTAGAAAACAAAGAAAACCCTCCCTCTCATGTGAAGGTATCAAGGAAAAGTCGAAGTCGAAGATCTAGTATCCAGAGCAATATTTCTGTACTGGAATCGGTAGGTAGTCCTAATGTGTAAATCAGATCGACCGGATAGGCGTTTCACATAGTACAGTACCTTTTCAAATGAGTTGTTATGTTAGCATGATTTATCATTTCCTGGCTGGTACAATCCTTTAAAAATCCATCCAGGTAATAATGCTGCAATCTCTTGATTCAATCAATATCAGAGTCATATCAATTCTAGTAATATTAGAAAGTATAATTTATGCTTAAATGTTGAGGTGGTGATTTTTATTGCATCAGTATTACGAGAAAACTAGTATGACTTCCTACAAGTGCTAATTTGTTTTGGAGGAGCAGGAGAGAAAGATCTTGATCCAGTCACTATTCATCATGTAATAATTGCCAATTTTTAGTTTTGAAGCCTTTTAGCAATAGTAGGGACAACAAGTAAAAGATTCAAATAGTACTACAATGATAGGTAAGGTCTCAGTTACTACTAGTAGTAGTACTACTAGTACTACTACTAAATTCGATTTGGACTGTGTATTGCAGCACTGACCTCCAAAAGAACCCCCCAACACGCACAGCACCACTATTGACCCTGCGCTGCCATTGTTTAGTCATCCTACTTCCAATAGTGATACTACCAACAGTAGGCAATCATGACAAGTTGCTATCATATTAGTAGGATAAGTTGTATTGTGGTGTGTAGTAGGTCAAGTGAGAATTGTTGTAGGAGCAAAATAGTAGCACCACTAGTACTAGTATATCATTGCATGATTTTGTTGGAAAACAACAAAATTCAAGTTTTGCAGCACCAGGTTGGCAATGGCAGATTGTCATAGTTGGCCACATTACTAGAAAAAGATCTTGTTGGCAAAACCTCCTGCCATTGCAAAGTTGATTTTTTATTGAGCCCATTATTATGATAATCTAAGACAAAAATTTCCGAGGACAGGGAAATCCCAGACAGAACAGCATATAAAGCTAGTAGGAAATACTGTACTAGTACTGGTACTAGTGGGGTATCATTTTAAAGTCTACTACTGGTAAAGCTTTTGAGAAAGAATTATTGATTTCATGCCCCTGACTCTCAAAACTACTGCTGAAGAATGCATCACATATTATTTTTGAGGGAGTGGTGATTTTCAGAAGTGTTCTTCTTGTCACTGTACATTGGGTACTAGTACTACTAGTACACTTATTGCTGCAGTGATGTATTGCTAGTAAAAAAGTCACTAAGAAAGTGAAACTTGAGTTTATTTTGGGCACTTATTTTGCATCTTATGACTACTTTTAAATTTTTGAGTAGTACTACTCCTCTTACTACTAGTAGTAGTACTACTACTAGTACCACCACCACTACTACGACTACAGCAACAGTATTTCCAACTTCATGCTGAATTCTTTAACTTTTTGTAACTTGTGTTGCCAAATGTCTCTACTTATTTTAACAACTATAAATAAGATTAATTATATAGCACACCAGCATCAGCACTACACATTATGGTTGAAGTTACTCCAATGCTCTTTACATACAGCAACATGGCAACTTCTGCAACACCAACTGTAATTCCTTGACATTTTCATAMTAGTACTAGTACTAGTACTAACAAGAATCCCTGACAACTTCCTTAATCTACGCACTGATAAGTCAGAATACCTTTGCTCTCTTCTTCTACACAAACAAAACAATAGTTCCTCTCCACTCCTTCAGACTTTCCACTGCATTTTTCTTCATGCGACTTTGTTCATCAATGCAATGCTGAGATGCATGAGGAGCTTGAACTCTAGTATCCATTTCTGAGACAACCCTGTTCAACTGCACAACTGTTAGATTGATTTGGACATGGAAAATGTTCTGGAGACCATGAACTTGTAATGTTCTTCTTTGTCTGAAAAACAGAACCAGCTAATACCCATTTGCTGTGAATTTCATAACTTAGCCACAACTTTAATTGTAGTAGTAGTAGTTTAAAAGTTGTCCATAAACAGTCAGCAGCCATTAGTAACTTGTCCAAGGTTAGATTAAATTATCAACTGCTAAATGGTATCACAGGTGGACCCACTACTAACAACACCAGTGCAGATCTTGAAGTCAAGTAAGTACCCAGCGTCTGCATCACACAGACAGTATACCATGATACAGTGCTTGATTGACTAATTAGTAAGAAGATACTGGACAAACTGGATTGCTTTTCTTCCTTTTTAAATAGCTAATCATAGACTTGTTATCAACACCAGACAGATCATTATTTGCATGCCACCTAAAACAATGACTACCAGATGCCCTGATTTGCATAGGGGGTCATCAGTGTGATTGGCTTGGCTTCTGCCGCTGCAAATGAACATATTGGCTAACATAAGCAAATCCATTTCTGCTTGTGTTCCTGACAAAGAGAGAATAAACTGCTATTCTCAAAACCAGCCAAAAGTATTTGAGGTAGTAATTGGTTCTTTGAACTACTAAAGCCTCTGAAGTAGATGCATACCAAGCCAACCAGGAGGATACCATTCCTCTGCATCATCACCACCCACCACCAACTTCCAAGCTGTGTTGGTATTGCTGTTGATTTCTCCTCCTGTTTCACACTCTACAGCACACTCTACTACTAGTAGTAGTAGTACTAACTGTTGGTGCTAGCTAGTATATCTTACTAGGAGGGCCTCTTACTATAAGGTTTGAGGAAACATAATTAACAGACAAATCTACTAGTACTAGTACTAGGACTAGTAGTAGTCATATTGGGGTCAGAGTGGTATTTAAATGAAATTAACAATTGTACTATATCTCCACTATTTTGACAAAAAGTACAAAAATGTAGAAAATGATGGGAGCTTCTTGTTGGGCTCCTCACCACTCCTAGCAAGAAGTCAAACAATGACCACTATTGATATTTTTGACAAATTCCTGTGCATCACTCTAAACTACTATGACACTTACTACAATTAGTACTACTAGTAGTAGTACTGCCACCACCAGTACTAGTACTACTACAAACATCTAGGATTGCAACATGGATGTATGAACATAGTGCTGCTTCTTTGCATGATCATCACCAGGAGGACGAGTTCCTCACTTGTCCTCCTCCTCGTCTCATCGTTTTTGGTGTTAGTACTAGTAAGAAACATTGTTACTAGTATCAAGAAGTTTTTTAAAACACAAGAAGGAACAACAACGTGACGAAGTGATGATGTTTTATGTTTTGATACTTGTCTTCACTTCTCTTTGTTGTTCAATCTGAATACTCTTACTAGTACTACTAGTCCAAGAATTATTTTTGTTGAGCAAGTACTATGGGACCAGAATTCATGCCCCTTAAGCACTACTACAGTAGTAGCAAGCAATTGTATCAGACATGTTTCATATTTCGATATTGGGCTAATGGGTGATTCCCGATATTATAGATGTGCTAAACTCGTAAATCTGGCATTTTTATTACTTTTATAATAACGGGAATCAAATATTCAACGGACAGAC
>CAACVS010000335.1:153967-223991 GCA_900660405.1 Pseudo-nitzschia multistriata
TTTGATAGCACCAAACTGACCTCTATCAAACGTAATAAATTTTGTAATAAATGTGCTATTTTTTTGGTCTGTCTGTATGTCAAAAGTAGCACATCTATAATATCGGGAATCACCCAATACTACCCCTCCTCTCACTCTCCCAAAAATATGACCCGAGACAGCAAGAACGTTCGTTTCGATATTCCAGTCTGTCCGCCGTGACGTCGCTGTCACGGCGCGTGTTTGGGTATTCGACAGGGAACTTCATCACCAACTACGAACAATTAATTACGCATCATTTCAGTCATATTGCGAATAAGAATGAAAGAAGAGCCAGTATTACTTAGAAACACAAGGAATCGATTTGCCGTAGAAAGCTTTGGAAGAAATGAGGGAAAGATTAACGTGATCAGTGATTCTTTTTCGGCCAGTGATTATTTAAGGATCCTTTTCATTCTGGTAGCTCGCGAAGAATAATGCTGAGAATTAACGATTTGTATTTAATTATTGATCAGAAAATTTCTAATTTTCAGAGCTGTTAAGTTGGCCCTCTATAGATGAAGGAGAGTCGAATAATAAATGATAATAGTATGGGACCATGGATGAGAAGAATTACGAGTACTAGAACGTATTCAGGTACTAGCAGAAGGTGCTCTTACTCTTCTGTTCGCATTGCAAGAAAGCGCACAAATCTAGATAAAAAGCTTCGAATCAAATAGGGAAGAAAGGAGGGAAGTACCTGTACCGCGTACCGAAGAAGATTCGGAGATCAACAATAATAACAGTAATATCATTAACATCCTCCCAAGCGTTGACGTCTTTTTTCACTTGGTGATCATTGCTTGAATACTTTCGAAATTAATGAATCGGAACCTGTTGGTCTCGAGTGCACCGCATAAATAGCACAAGAAATCACAAGGCCTCTATCAAAGACAATGAATGCAGAAGGCAGCGAACTTCGTAGCAACGATCCATCTCCCATGAGCAATGCGGGAGATGGAGGCGTTCGTACCCCTACGATAGACTTTGACGACTGGGCGGTAGATCCCTTCTCCCTCTCGAAGGAGATAGACGTCTTCTCGTCGTTTGCCGGGGTAGAGGAAGATGCACCAAACGCAGACTCAAATCGGGCATCCTTTCCTCCCTCTTCTGGCGCGGTGGTGGGAAAGAACTCAACTTTAACTGGCACTGAAGACAAGAAAACATTAGTAGCCAACCAAAAAAGTCGAAAGAGGAATCATGCTCAGCAATCGCAGGGGAAGCAAGCAACGACGGTTTCATCGAAGAATGCGTCGTCAGCGAAGAAACGATCAGACTGCATTCCCATTTCGAGGAGGAAAAAGAAACCGAAAGGAATGCCCAAGAGGCCTTTGAGTGCTTACAACCTATACTTTCAAGCGGAAAGAACCAATATCATTGCAAGCCAACAGGCGGAAAACGGACCGAGAATTGGGTTCGAAGGCTTGGGAAAAATTGTGGGCAAAAAATGGCGAGATCTTAGCAGTGCCGACAAGAAAGAATACGAAAAGCTAGCCGAAAAAGATAGCGAGCGCTATCGTAGGGAGATGGATGCCTACCAGAAGAAAAAGGCTAAGCGGTTCGAAGAAGAAGCAGCGTCACGTACGCCAGTGGTATCTAGCATTCCATCTTCCACTACCTCAGCCCAAGCTGCTCCTTTCGATTTGAGGTTTCCGAAGAGGCAAGGTTCTATACAGATCGTGACCATAGGAGGGGAGGGTGTTGGGAACTCTGTTGCATTTGCGCATCCTCCAGAGTCGATGGTTTCTTCTGTTTCGTCGCTGCCTCCCGGAACAACCACGATACCCTACCGTCCGGCTCATTCGGCTCATGTGGAACAGCCTCAAAGCCGGCACGCATTGCAGCAAAACAGTATTTTGGAGGCGCTAAACATAGCTTCTGCTGTCGGTGGTGCTGTCACAAGGGTATCTCCACCAAACTATTACCCGCACCAAACAGTTCCGGACAATGGCGACCTGCCACCATACACCGTGCCCCATCGCAACGACAACTACCCGATGCAACCGGGAATGGAGGTTGTTTTGGCCGATCGCAACGGCATTGATCGCAAGTACCGTGTGCAATACACATGTTACTCCATGACGAGACAAAATGCGAACAAGTACATCGAGAGTCTCACGCGGTCCAGCAATTCTAGTTCCACCACGCCTGCGCCACCGCCGCCGCCGCCTGTAGCAACAACAATGGGTGCAAATACAGAATACGGTGTATGGGGGGTGTAATGGGTTGGGTTGATTATTCTATTGGGCTGAATTGGGAGTGAGAGCCACACAATCTACCCTTGTCAGATCTACAATTCATTTCTTCTACGTTTCTGCAATTTCAAAATGTGATTTTATCTATTTTACTTGTACAAGTACCGTGCTGTAGTTCATATGATGACTAAGAAACTTAAAAAAACATACAATATTCATATCTCTGTAAAATTATAGACATATTATAGATTCATGATTTCACTGCCGGTAACCATCGAAGGCATTTTGTCTCGCTAGTTCTGAATGCGACGTTCTTGCTGTGCTCTCAACCAAACTGCTTATGATTCGCACCGGTGTCATGGCTGAACTGACTGGTTATTTGTGTCCTAACCATCCATAATATTGGAAGATCATAACTTTCTTTCTTTGATACTGCATATTGACAACATTATCAAACCATAAGTCAGAGAAAGCAGATTCCAGATCACTATGTGTTCCATGGCTCAAGGAGACAGTAGGAAATAACAAGCCAGCAACAAGTGACGAAAATCCCTCTAGACCCCCAGACTAAGCGCCTGGTCCTTGTTGACATAATTACTTATGAGTCAATTTACTTCTTTTAGTAATTGGGAAGCCATGAGATGCTCTAGAGGCTTGGAACTAGTTCAAGGACAAATTAAAGTTGCTGGTGGCCAAACTTCCTGCCAATGAATAGATATAGATACGAACCTTACGTATGGTACATACTGTAGTTGAAACTTGAAACGAAACTTCCCGTATGTTGATTCAATACGAGAAAATCTACGTATGAAGCCTAAAAGAATTGAAAAACCCTATTGACTAAATAAATTACTAAAGAATGAGATCATCATTCCATACCCGGGTTTTCTCAATTTTCTTGTTTTACATGCAAGAGACATATTTGTTCATACTGGCCATAAATCTTGGCATGTCTCAACATAAATTTGATTCTTGCCGAATATTCGATTCGACGACGTCTGTTTGTCAACACACTCCTCGCCACGCAGAAATACTACTATCCGATAATGGTGGTTTTCTTCGCGGTGCATCTTGGCTGAACAGTAGTGGTCCGCATTGCTTTTTCTTTCATATACTGCTGCTTGTATCGAATGTAATCGGCATCAGTGATACCTTGAATGGTATTCCTAAACTTCCTGAATTTAGCTCCTTGCAGTGGCTTGGTGAAATAGTCTGCAACGATTTCATCGGTTGGACAGTATTCCACTGTCACTTCCCCTTTCTTGACCCTGTCGGTGATGAAAAAATATCGGACGTTGATATGTTTGGTGCGTTTTGTGCTGGACGATCTCCCATTCTTTTCGAGCTTGATAGCACTTTCATTATCTTGATACAGGATATTGCTCTGCATCAACTTGAGTGCTTCGTTGTCAAGATTAGCCGCATTGTCAGACATGTGCTGACGCTGAGCCATGAGAAAATAACGGGTCCATAGGATGAATGTCATATTGTCATCCACACCAACGACCTCTGCCTCTGTGGAACTCTTGGTGTTTAACTTTTGTTTGGTGCATGTACTGATGGCAGCACCGTTGCCCATGGTCATTATACCACCACTGTGGCTCCGCATGTCATTGTGTACGGCAAACGCGGCATCCACGTGCCAGTATATATTTCCGGTGTGATCCCACCCGAGTACTAAAGGAAGGAATGGTGTTTCAGTGAGATAACTCATAACTCTCTTCAACTTCTTCCAGTCATCGACATCAGGTTCTGACACTCGAGTGCATAGGAAAGCAACGGATGTCTGTATGTCTGGCCTGGTTCTTTTGGCCATGTAAAGTAGTTTCGCCACGTAGTGGTGGAAAAGATTAGCGTCCGGCTCGCCAAGCTTCTCTGCATCTTCGTTGATCTTGAATAGGTGGTCGGCGGCCGGTGTGGCTGCCTGACCTTGCAGACTCTGAGGGAGACCCTGTAGTATGTCCTCCAGGTAATCGAACATGTTGAGCATCACGCGGCCTGGGCTTGTATAGTCAATTGTCATACCGACATAGTCGTGAATCTTTCCCCTGGTCTCTGTTAGGGGCGATTCAACACCAAACTCCTTGTTGAGGTCCTCTATGATTCCAGTGACGACTTCCGCCTGCTTGTGGGATATTTTTAGGTCATCCACATGCCACACGATGGTACATTGCTTCCCGTTGATTATCTTGTTCACGGTGCATGGGTCGTATGGATTCATTTCAAAGCCCCACTCCTCGAGCTTACCGGACAGCTTTTCCCAGAACAAGATGGCTGCTCAGAGGGTTCCGTAGATCGCCTTCTCAGCCTTTGTAAATAAAGTTTTCTTTCCTTGTTTATTTACAAGATACTTGCGATACATCTTGGGGTCCACTTTACATAGCAGCTCTGCCATGGGACCATCAAGTCTTATATACACGTCCTCCCCCTCCGGCATGTCCGTCTGAAGAAAAGCCCCAGGGATGTCAACTGTTGCCACATCACGTTGTTCAATGGCGTCAATGATACATGATAGTATGAGTGCGTACAGTGACACGGTTGGGGATGTCGCATCCTCTTTCCGAATGAAATCACGCTGTCGCCTCCCATCAGCACACCCCCTTCCTTTGATGGACGCGTCACGCTTCCGCTTGAGAAACATTAGATAGGGGAGGGCCTGCTGTACCATTTCCTTGGTCATTGTCTTTGGATCCAATGCAGACAATACTTTTCGATCGTGTATTTGTTGCAGCTCTTTTAGTACTGCATTCACACCGGCTTCGACGAATAACCTGATTCCTTTCTTGACCCCATACTGTGGAGTCACGGGCGATGCGTCAAGGTTATTATACTGATGTATTGCATTGTTGACCAGACTAACTGCTTCGTAGTTCTTAATTAGCGCTTGTACAGCCTTGCTGTAGCCCTTGGTGAAAAAAGACCGTTCATGCACTTGCGGTTGGAAACCATCGGCGGTCCCGTACTTATTATGTGTACGTCGTACTGTTTGTCGCAAACGAGCGCTAAACGGCTCAACCTCAGTTTGTTCCTCATTGATCTCCTGCTCCACTTCTTGGGTATTCTCATCCGGTGGTATATCACTGGCTGCATTGTCGTTATCGTTAGCTTCCTCGTCTGGCAGATCCGCAACGGTATACTCTTGCTCCTCGACTTCATCCGCTTGCGAAACCTCATCGGGTATCATCAGCGGCTGTTCATCCATGTTGTCACGGCCATCTAGCTCAGTGACATCACTCTCTACAGACCCGATGGACACATCGTCGCCTCCTTCACTGCCGGCTGATGGATGGTATGAAGCATCGGATGCGTCATCATCATCGGCATTCTCCTCTGTGTCGATGTCATGAATTGTGCTCCTTCCATGCGAGTCACCGAATATGATTCCCTCGTCTAGCTTTTGTGCCCTGGCAATCTCCTCGACACGGTTGGCTATTGCTTGGGTCATTGGTGTGGCTGTTGCTGACCGTCTATGGATACGCTTTCCAGTGTTAATATCATATGCCCAATATCCTCCGGTCAGCGTCCCAGTTGGACGGAGATAGAGGGCCTCCACTGCGCGTGGTGACATTGTGTTATCGGTGTCATCCTCGTGGGCGAGGACAGGTTGCATGAACTGAAACTTGCACTCCTTAGCGTCAAGTGGTATCCCAGTCATGAGTTCCCTGGCTGACATTGTTTTGCACACTCCCACTGTCCTATAGTTTAACCAGAATGTTACGGCATATACCAGCTCGATGATGCATCTTTTCGGTAATCGTTTGAACGGAACATGATTGAAATAACATCGGATGTTCTCCTTCATCGTACGGATGCTTCGTTCAATGGTGGGTTCATGTTGTCCTGCTGCCACACAGTGGAGTTGGATTGGGTGTTCGAGCTGCAGTAAGTCGTCTCTCAGACACTCGAATTGGTTATCTCCGCACACCTGAGTCACGATGAAACCACGTGTTCGATACTGTCCTGCCAAAGACCGAACACAATCCAGCAGTGTGTCTTGGCTCGCATTAGTTAGGGCACGCGTTGTCCGGAACTTGATGTGCCTGGATATGGTATGGAAAAAGCGGATTCCGTTTACTGTCATTATATCCACATGTAAAGTGATATCCCCATACTTGTGCAGAATGTCCGGTGGGAGCACCGTTAGGTCCTCCTGCATGTGGTCGGCGTTGGTCCTGGTCTGTTTTCCTTTAATGAGGCTAGGGTGTTTACCGTATATTGCCTCGGCATTCATCACGTCTCGTCTTGTGACCGCAATGTTGGCAATTATCTTCTTATCCAACATGTTGATTAGATCCTTTGCGGTTGGGAAACCCAGTACTTCTTGTAGTCTCTGTGCCTTCTCGGCCCTGCGACAGTCCAGGTGGGACAGCTGTTCCTTGTTTGCTTCTACTGACGGCATTGCCAGCACTGTTGCTCCTTCATCCTGTGACGTGTCAAAATAATAGAGGTTACACAGGGATCTGCCGAATCTTCGTGTTTTCCCATCCTTGTTGTGTACATGCAAGGCGTTGTCGACTGCTGTGTCCATCGTCACTCGATACATATCGGACACTAGTGCTAGGGACAGGACGCTTGCTATTCCGTCCCCGTAGAACCACACTTCCCCGAAACCCGGCAGGTCTGCGATCTTATTCGTATGGGCCTTTCCGGAGTTGCAATGAATATTTAGGCTTCTTCCTTCTGGTGCCGTTCTAATGTTCTTAACCAGCTTAGGGTTAGTGATTAGGTTGCAGGATGATTCGCTGTCCAAAAGGATCCAGTCCTTGTTCACCCTGCCTTCGTTTGACTGTGCGAGGAGTAATTCAACATTTGGGCCGTATCGAAACACGGTTATAACCCMGTAATGTAGGGCTTGGCTGTCAGTGTACGCGAGATCCAGGGCCGTAGTTGACTTGTTGTAGCGGCCCTTGTGGGCCTGTAGCACATTTAGATCCTTGACGATGGTTAGGTGATCTAGACTTAGTTTGGTCGCGCATGGGTTCATTCCCATCCGCTGCTTGATGGCCATGGGACTGACTTCGGATTCACAATCAGTGGTTACGGTTAGGTCCTCACTGTAGCTTGGGTCCTCTTCATGGTTGTCTTCAAACTCTTCAGCGAGCCATTGTATTGTTTCGTCGCTCTCGTCGGTAGTGTTTCCGTCGCACCCCTCGGCATCATGAGCAATCCAGTAGTCCCAGTCGTCTTCATGATCAATCGTGTCACTCCTCACTGTGCTGTGGTCGTCGTGTTGCCCGTTTACGTCATACTCATCCTCTTTGTGTTCGTTGCTTGACCACTGTACGTGGCATTGTGCTGATTCACATTCTTGCCCGTTCATTGTCACTTCCTCGCACAGCTGGAAATAGTTGTCCATGTCCTGGCCGAAATCATCGTCATTATCAACTGCGATCATTAGCATTTGTTTTGCCGTCTCAGGCTCAGCTCGGATTTCGCTTCCCTTGTTTACGAAATTAGTCGCTTCCTTGCTGTCGCCCTCTATTTCCTTAAGTTGTTGATGGTTGTTATGTCTCTTTTGTTTTCCTGGTCCGGCTTGCCCTCCGTTGTTGTTCTTTGCTCTTGCCTTGCCTTTTCTCGTACCTTTGAAATGATTCAGCATGTCGAGGGCCTTAGTCGTAGTCGTTGGGTATTGGTCGAAACCCAAATTGAATTGGTTCCCAAGTGTCTCTTTAAGAGTGCTAGTCTCTTCATCACTTCCTTCGATAATTATTGCTGCAATGAATTGTTGATATGCGGCGTGTTCGATACCCTTCTTCGTTACATCCCCATCTTGCATCCTTAGGTAGTCCTGATAGGAGACGTCCTTATACTTTTCGTTTGTATCGAGTTCGTGCTTGATAAGCGCTGGGCATGTGTATATTCCCCCAATGGTCTCCAATACTTCACCGACTTGCACAACCTGTTGGACGTATGTGGTACAGTCAGGTGAAGTATTTCTTTGTCGAGAGCACAGTAGCTTTCGAAGAGACCTCACTATGTTGGTTGGTGTATGTATCTTTGTCTTGTTGCCTTGGAAACAGATGTCTCTCAGTAGCTTCAGCAATTCGACGGGGCATCTGTCCCTTTTGATAGACTCCCATCTGTCATTGCTCTTCAGCTTTTCTTTCATTCCATCGTCAATCTGTCCCAGTGACACAGCAAAGATCTTTATCATGTCTGAGGCGTATAGTTTGTAGTCCTTTACGCTTTGCTTAACCTCTTCCTTGTACATGTCGGTTAGAACTTCCTTTAGATCCTCTTTCACGGTCTTGGTGTTGGTGTTCGTATCAACCGTTGTCCATTCTGATTCCTGTGGCTTAGATGGTGCAAAGTCAGATCGTTGGAACCGCTTTAGTGTTTCTATTGATATGCCGACCTTGGGCATGTATTGTGATCCACCGAGAGTTTGCAGCCTCTCTTGGAGCTCGGTGAATTGTGTGATGCTCCCATCTTCCGTGAGAACGATACCTTCAAGGTCTCCTTTGCTGTGACCTGTGAATTTCTTTGTTGTGTCTTTCTTGCCATTGGCTTTGCCTTTGTTGTGTTGGCGTCTTGGTGCAACTTTTGACCATTCGGATTCTGAACCTGACCCATTTGGGTTCTGCTTGTTCAACATTTCGCTCCTTGGAGGATCCTTGCCGCCCTTGGGTCGACTAAACAGCTATCAATAGATCCTTGGATCCTATTCCTGTAACTGGCGATATGCAGAATAGCTATCGGCTTTGTTTTTCTTTAGTAATTTATGTTGATTCAATACGAGAAAATCTACGTATGAAGCCTAAAAGAATTGAAAAACCCTATTGACTAAATAAATTACTAAAGAATGAGATCATCATTCCATACCCGGGTTTTCTCAATTTTCTTGTTTTACATGCAAGAGACATATTTGTTCATACTGGCCATAAATCTTGGCATGTCTCAACATACATTTGATTCTTGCCGAATATTTGATTCGACGACGTCTGTTCGTCAACACCGTACGGTACGAGTTCAAATTTAAATATTTCAAAAAAATAATGCTTAAAGCTTCCAGCAGGGTAGAACGAGTACTTTTATGAACCGTACATACTGTACAAGTGATTTGGTCTCTGAATTGCGACCAGTACTTTACTTTATTCAATTCTCTGGACTGTTGTAGCAAGTACTATCATTGCGCCAACTGTGCTCTGTCACCCTAGAATTCAGTCGACATTTGGCTAACAGTACCACTCGGGGCAGCGTCAAAAGCAACGAAACAAAATCGTAAATCACCAGCGCACAGAAAACTGTCCTGATGTCTATTCTTCGTCGATCCACCGACGCCAGGCCCTATTGGTCGTTGGGAAAGATTGCGAATATTGTTTTTGTCAATGCTCTTTTTTTCATCGCAATACAAAGTGTCACGAGTAAAGACACCTGTGGAGCTACAGCAACGCCACCGCAGAAGCTGCTCAATTCGGCGTTTGTGTTTGTGAAGCCCCATGCGAATACAGAAAAAGTCCGCGAATTAGTTGCGGAAAAACTCGAGAGTGCCGGAATAAGCATTCTTTTCGAAGACGACATCGGTGGTGAAGAAATCGATCGCAATGGCCTCATCGATCAGCACTATTACTCGATTGCCTCGAAGGCGACCATTTTGCCGGCTGAAAAGATACCGGTCCCGCCGAAAGTTTTTCGTGAAACGTTCGGAGAGGAATGGAGCAAGGTGCTAGAAGAAAACAGGGCGGCGAACGCACTCGATGCATGCAAACGTTTTGGATGCAGCCCAGAGGAGTTGAACGAAGCCTGGAATAAGGTGTCTACGGTAAAATTCGGTGGAGGCTTCTATTGTGGTGAGTAAAAGTGAGCACGAAACATTATGTTGCTTAGTAACTCTCTTCATGACCAACGCATTCAACATTATAGTGCTGACATTCTTCCTCGTTTTCTCTCCTAAAATAGGGAAAGTGTCAGTTAACGGAAAACCCGAACTCTATGTATTCAATGCCTTTTTCATGACGATGAGGTCGAAGTTTGTCGGCAAAGATAATGGAATCCACTGTTTCACCGTAGAGTGGGACTCAGATACACTCTCTTGGTCGTCGTTTCGGCATGAAATTCTAGGGCCCACAGATCCAAAGAAAGCGCCGTCGAATTCAATCCGCCGATCAATATTGGATCAGTACAAGAATCTTGGGCTCTCCTCCGTTCCCAACCACTCCGACAACGGTGTTCATGCTTCGGCGTCTCCCTTCGAGGCTCTAGCAGAAAAGTTGAATTGGTTAAGCCTAAACTTGGAATCAGATAGTTTGGGAAAGAAACTCCTTGATGCTGGCATCAGCGAAACGAGGATCAAAGAATGGTGTCTCGACCCTCAAATAAAAACTTCGGACTCATCAACGGGAAGTTTATTCGATGAATTAGAGGACCTAAATGTTGATGACTGCGTGAGCAAACTTCTAGAATTGAATAGATTGAATTAAAATAAGTTAATCACTTGTTATTGTCCCTTGTACACGTGAATCTTTTTGTATCCTTCGTGGATAGATCGAAGAATAGCCCTGCATTCTTCGTCAAGCATTGAATTTAATTGCAGAGATTCGTGCTCCTGGATTATGTCTAGAAGACAATAAATACCAGAAAGTAGACTTTTCTTGCAGGCAGGATTCATATTACCCTGTAAAGAATTGACAAATCGCAAGATGAGGCAAATTACGTGTTTTTTGTACACATCACCGTGAGGGAGCATTAATTCGCACAGTCTCGAAAACTTTTGACCACAAGTAGATGTGTAATCTCGAGGCAACGATTCTCGTAGTGTGAATTGTAGCATCGCAGTCAAAGTAATGACGAGCGAAGGGACGCAAGAGTGCATCTGTTTCGAAAATCTTTGGAGGAAAAACGCTACCAGAGAGAAACAAGCTTCAAATGATTTAAATTGGACCACTTCTGTCTTTACTTGTATACCTTCTTCGTCTTCTTCAACCCTGATAGCGGATGTTACCCGAGCAAGAATCCGAGCAATGTCTCTCTCACGGAGTATCATTATTTCCTTTTTACTGGCCATCTCAATAATCAGCGAAGATACTTCTAGAATAGAACTGGATCTTGTGTCGCTTTTCTGGGCAACTTGAGTCATAACCTGGAGACAATTGTTCATAATCAAAGATGAATGTTTCGCAACAAGTTCGATCTGGCTTTCATCCGTTGTCGAGAGGATGATCATACGAATCACTCTCAACTTTATTGCTGTAGAGGGGACTTCTACAATTGTCGATGTCAATGTCCGCAGAAATTCATCAAATTCGTTGAGTTCCATCCTTCTTGCTACTGCACACAAAGGAGTCAAGAAAATATCATAACCTTTTAAATTGGCTTGGAGCAATTTACATGAAAGATCTCTTCTGACACCACTCGAGGGATTTGTCATGGCGAAACAACCCACCAAATATGCAAGGGATTGCACTTCAGGATTCTTTAAATCTAAGGCCAAAAAATCTCTCAGTTTTTCCACAACCTTGTTCCCCGAAATGCTAAATGGAATCTTATCTTTGTCGGGGCAAGTCGAGCAGATCCGAAGAACTTCGGCGACAAAGACTATTGATTTATTCTGATAAAACAAATCTGCATCTTTTGGAGGTTGAAAACAATATTTCTGGGCTGTTACCCAAAGACGTCTTTGTACAACACATAACAATGATTTGATCGGTTCTGAATCGAATTCTAAACGGAAGCGTTCACCAAAATTCTTCAGAAGAGCGTTAGCATAGCTTGTCAAAATAAGGTACTTGATACCTCCTTGTTGAACTTCGTCTCGATCAAACATTGTATCTAGAACACCGACCATGTCTTTGGTCGACTTCGTGTTATTAGTCGTCCACTTTTTGACAAGAGATTCAACAACCGCATTGCAAGAGTGGAAACAATCATGTCTCGCCCTCGAAGATATGTTGTTGTCAATTATTTCGAAGGAATTTTCCAAAATGCATCGCAGGAGCATCGCGTAATCTTCTTCCTTTATTCCAGATACTTGGTCATCAGAATTAAGTTTCATGTCATCCAGTACTCTTGAAGCTGCGGTACGTAAAGATGATAGTAGATGTGCTTTGGTATCGAGAAACTGGAATTCGTCACTGGCATTCAATGTGACACAAATCGATTCAATTCTTATAAGCGATTCAAATATTTTTGAAGCCTCTTCGCAGTCTTTCCAAACGGGTATATTCCTGTTATTGATCGTCTCAAAAATTCGCAAACACGACTGTAACAGCTTATTGATTTCAGGAAGATGTGTTGATGCACATGATATCGGTATTCCACTCTTCTGAACATCCCTGATCTCCTTAAACGATTTTTTCCTCCAATGTTTGTGAAGAACTGGGCATGAAATTTCAAGATGCCTTGATAACGAACCATCACACAAAGTCAAAATCTTTTGAACATTTCTCGCTACAAAAGAAATTATATTTGCACCAAGTCGCTCTGAAACATTCGAAACCTCGTAGAAACTTGTATCATTCAACAATGACATCATTTGGTACCGACTTTGCAGATGTGATTTACCCGAGATCGCCATGGCCTCAAGAAGCTGGTTCAAAAACGAGTCGATATCATGTTGATCCGCATACGGCGCCCACGCTGCGATAGATTCTGCGAGAGCCATCCATTGGTCCCTAGCTTTTTCAACGAATCCTGAGTAACTACTAGTCAAAATACAGTCTCGAAGAATGAAGCCCACAAGTTTTTGAGCTTCTGCACTCTCGCTAGCAGTGCTGTATTGATCTGCATCCGATGCATATGCAAGCTTTTGCTTTTCGTAGCATTCTCCATGCAGCTGCTGAATTCTCTGACACGCAAGAAACTTCAAGGCTTGGAAAAGATCCTGATCGCCTTCTCCGTGGTGTTTGGCATGATCGGCACTACTATTGGTTGCATCTTTCAAGACACATCGAATTGCTGAGGGAATAACAGCGTTCTCTTCATCCGGTAATTCACTTTGATTTTTACCAACCCAAAACTCACATCGATTCTTCAGATGTATTGTCCAAGCGCAAAGGATAACAGCATTTTTCAAGTTCCCCAACCTTTCAGATTGATTTTTGGTATCTCCTTCATCAGATCCAATCAAGCCAATAACAGTTCCATTTAGAATGTCTTTGCAAATAGGGTAGATTTCAGTTGAAGAATTGGAGTCGATCCGAACATTCTGTAAAAGCCCTGTTAATAATTTTGTGAAGATGGCAGTTCCGACCGAAGAGACTTCCAAAGGAATTGAATTACCTTGACTGGATGATTGATTTGTGTTTGGATCTTTAATAGCCGAAAAGGTTTGCTTTAGCTGCTGTATAGGACTTTCTTGAATTACTAGTCCAAGATGGAGCGAAATAGTTTTGTGATCGGTCAAGGTCAACAACTGAAAGAGTCTCTGAGTATCATTGCGGTGAGACAGCACCGATACAGCATTAAACAAACTCTCATAAAAGTAATTGAGTTGCCTCAACTTTCCATAAGTTTGGATGATTGTCACAAGAAAAGTTGTAACCTCGCGAGGTGCTTGAAATGTACACGATGAAGATTCATGTTGTTGATTTTTTGAATTGTAAGTCAAGCACATGCCGAGAACTTGTGCAAGTTGCTCATGCAGAATGGTGTGGTCTAATCGAGTGAGAACGTCAAGAACCACAAGCGCATTTCTCCATTCCCCTATCTCAAGTTTATTATCGTCCTCTCCTTCACATGGTGATACAAATTGGATTGTTTCCTTCCCAATTTTGTCTAGGAAGGATCTCTCTGCACTGCTGCCTAATGATGGCTGATAAATATTGTGCCTCAACAGAAGTTCTAAATTCTTCCCCAGCATTTCGAAGAACGAAAGTCGCGGTCCATTATCCTGTGTCGGCTTGTTGCTGGCAGTAGCCTTGGATGCTAACAGTCCCTTCAGTAGATATCCAGAAAGGCACGAAAAAAATCGAAATTGTAGGTGACCCATCTTGTTCGCTCCTTTGTTCTTCTTTTGTGACTTTGATGCTGCTTGTTGTTCTTGAATTTTTGACACTTGCTCCAGAAAAATATTTTGCAAGAGAGGCAGAATAGACGCAACGACATCTATGTCGGTTGTAGACATACCCACACCATTTTCTGCATTTAAAAATCCCTCCAATGTTTTGAATAGTCCTTCCTGGTAGCCGCGAAACGAAGACTTTGTATTTTTTGTGGCTTTGGGTACGGTTGTGCCATCGATGTCGGGGACGGTCAATTGCAACGATCGAAAACCTTCCATATGATGTTGCAAACTAAACATTCCGCCCCGAATCAAATTTTCGAAGACTTTTTTCGTACTCGGTAGGTCTGCTCCCCGCGACTCGGAAGCATTTACGCGTTTGTCATAGTGTTTTTGATCGCAGTAGTGGAGCATGGCTAGGTCAAGAAAAACCTTTGGTTTGACTAGCAGCTGAAAGCTCTTCTTCGGATTGGCACTTGCGATTCTGAGATTCATCAGCTCGAGTGTCGATGTCGTGACACTTCGCCAAGCGGCGATCCGTTGTGGGTTCTTTATCTCCTTCGTTCCTGTCGCCAGGATCGGGAGCAAGGAATCACAAATCACGTCAAACGGAGGCCGATATACATGGTCCACCAATCGACAGTAGCATCCCTTTGCTAAATCCTGCGCTGTAGTCTTTTCCGTCTTCTTTGTCTCCGACAAAGCGTCTCCGTCTAGCGCGAGAGCCAAAGCGATCGGCATGATTTTGTGCATAGTACTCAATGTGAGGATGGTATTGAAATTGTTGTCATCGTTATTGTTGTTTCTTTCTTGAGTGGATGGATTCTTCGAAGACCACACCTTTGATTCTGAACGATCAAAGAAGAAAGCAAGGCAGCCCTCTAGTGCGTTCCAATACATGAGAACTTCCATAGAAATCCCTTGTTTCCCGATCGTCGGCGATTTGTTTGTCTTCTTGTTGTACGCGCTTTGTAGGATTCCCCGCACTGACCAAGGGAGCAGGAGACGGGCAACATCGTTTCGAGACACAAATCCTACTGGTTCCGCAGCATTTGTTTCACTCAGCATGTACTTCAAAAGAAATGCAACCGTCTTGTCCATAAGGAGTTCTTTGCTTTGTTCTGGCTTGGTTTCGGTACCCTCCCCAATATCAATATCCATAGCTGACATATCATTGTCGTTACTTTGTTTTGGCTTCGTCTTCGTGGATAATTCCGTAAACACGAGCATCTCGTCAAATACGCGGTCGGCCTCGTTCATGGTTTTCCCATCTTTTTCTTCACCTGCTACATTCATGTCCGCTGACGAGGATTCATGATCGTTGCTGCAATAACCGCCAGGCCGGGATGCCTCACCGTAAATCACCAAAAATGGATTGCTGTCGAACGAAGGGGACAGAGGTGCTGCTGTTTTCAATTTTTTCGCTGCATGCATGTTGGACTCTGACGGTGATTTTGATCTTGACGATCGCCTTCCCATGGTAAAGATTTTGCTGCTTCGAGTTGCTTGCTCTCAAAGGCTGCTGTTCCTTGCTGTCAACTGTTTGCTTTGGCTGTCGCTCGAAGTATCTGGAGCTACCCTAACACATAAATGTTCAAAAACCATATCCTACGACGAAACAACTTCCGGGAAAAGCAAGATGGACGAACAAAATCAGGAATCACAACATCATCTCGACGGAGCCATGCGAGACATCATGCCAGACTCCTGTCAGCCTTCCGTACGTACAAGTCGTACAAAGATTGTTACTGTACGGTACAACGAAAAAAGTCTGAATGAGATTTTTGAATGGATTTTGAATGGATAGCGACAAGTACGAGTATCGCGCGATCCCCATACGGGTATCTTGCGCGGTAAGGAAAACACATCAATTTTTTAAAATCTAATCGTAGGAGTCAATCAGAATTCAATCTGAAAAACGACCAAAAAGACGACCTGCTAATGGAAGAAAAAGAGATGAACAAGAAAACAATCAAGCCAAATACTAATGTACAGGATTCTTCACCTCCCCTTTACTTTGAAGTTGATAGTTATACCCTTTCTTATCATTGTAAGCTGTCGTTTCGCTAGTAGTGGTGCAAGATGGAGGGAGATGATAGTACTAGTAGTATCATTAATTTTAATAGTAGTTGTCCTGTAGCTGTTAACATTACTGGTACTACTAGAAGTATATCATAGTTTTAAGCAATATGCAGTCTATTTCAATGTGAGTCCGATCACCGTCCATTCTCATTCATAGAATCCAGGAAAAATCGCCTCACTGGTTCTACCTTTGTAGCTAAGGGAGAGCCCAAACCCAACGACACAGCATTGGGTACCCCTCTGTTGCGACCACATGGGTCAGGAGCCCACCATTTCGTCCTCATGAATGGTGCGCACAACAATTGATTTCATAGTCAGAACCATTGGCGTTCAAAGAAAGAGATCATCGAACGGGATCTGCACGTCCTCTTTCTCTTGGACTTCCCACCAGGTCAGCAACTCTTTGGCTCTTTCGTCGTTGAGACCCCTGGCTATGTCCCTGCACGCCCGAGGCATTCCGGCACCAAACATTTGCTTCCAGAGTTCTTCTTCGCGCCGCTCGTAGTTTTTGTCGTTCACGACTTCCTCGGGAGGGTTACAGATGTACGAAATCAATTTCTCGGTAGAGTTCAGGATTGGATGGCGCCTTCGGATGTTTGATGGAATGCTGTTGGCGAAGAGAGTAACAGCAGATTCGAAATCAAGCTCCCAGACAGGGACCACCTTTTCTCCTCTGGTTTGATCCGATCCCATCGAAGTTTGTTCGGAGATCAAAATGATCTTTATGGCCTCCGTCGTTTGGATCTTCAACAATTCGTCAAAAACAGTGCGGAAATTCTTTGTGTTGCGTTTCTCTTTTTCACCGTTTTCATAGCTTTCTAGGTCGAACACCAAGAGCAAAGACTTTTCCGCTGTCATTTTTGTGATGGACTGCAAAATCTTCTGAAGTTCGGATCCGTCTTTAATATCCACGTTGTCTTCGTTAATGATGAGATTTATAAAGGACAAAATGTCTTGGTAGAGGTTGTTCGTACAATCGACGAGTCCTTGCGTCGGAAACCAAAATATGCAGTCGAAAGGATACGTCCTCGATCTTCGCAGGATGTGATCGCACACCGCAGAAACAATGGCTGTCTTTCCCACACCGGATTTTCCGTACACCCGAACAATGTCGGTCGTGGAAAGATCGTTGAGTATGCTGTATTGCTGAACCTCACGGCCGACAATAAAGTCCTTGGGTCTCGGAAACCCGACCGTTTCAATCTTGTTCGAAGACTCGCCCATCACCGACGGTGTTTCCGAGGAGAAGAACACGGGAACGTCGTGGTACGAAGGATCGTCCGGCCGTTCCGGCAGCAGCAAGAACTTGCCGGCCTCGATTTCCGAGTTCACCACCAGCGGAGAGTTCTGGACGGCCTGCTGGGCCATGTTGAAGGCCTTCAGCAGTGTGTTTTGGCAGGCCAGCGCGCGATAGAAATTCCGGGTGAACTCCCGTGCCGCCGCGTCCTGGAGGCGCTCGTTGACCAGGCAGCACACCGCGTGGGGAACCCCGGCGTCCACAAAGGCCTCCCCCACCCACTGGGAGTGGCAAGCCGAGATGAACACCACGAGGAGCCCGCTGTCGACCGCCGAAACCATTCGTTTCAGCACGTCGGCACTGACCATTTCGAGACCGCCCCTCTCGTCTTCCAGAGCAATGTAGCTAGGGTGCCCATGCCCGCTAAAATGCATCACCTGGCTTATCCCCTGGGCTAGAAAGGCATTGAGTCTGTCCAGGGACGCGGTTTCGAAAATCACGTCGATCGTGCACCCTAGCGTTTCGGCATCCTTCAGCGCCTCGCACAGCATGCGGGACTCCTGGTTCAGGTCGACCCTCGGCAGGGGCTGGATGTTGTTGTTTTTGTCCTTGAAGACGAGGGGGGCCGACTGAAACACAAAGAGCCGGTCGTAGTTGTCCTGGGCATTTCCCAAACGATTGAGTCCGTTCACCACGTAGTTCCAGTCCTCGGGGCGATCCTTCGGGTCCTTTTGCAGCAGAGCGTCGAGAAGCGCGACGGGCCACTTGGAGTCCACCTTCGACAGTTTTTCGTACTTCCAGTCGTCGTCCCAGTCCCGCAGTATGATTAGGTCGTCGTCGTCGACGTCCTCTTTCATGTCGACGTTGAAGAGCTGCTTCCCGGTGCAGAGAAAATACAACAGAGCTCCGAAGCACCACATGTCGTACTGAGGGGTCGCAATAACGTCGCCGGGCTTGCTCTTCATCTCCTTAAGGTAAGGCGATTTGGAACAGAGCCGCATGAGGCGCTTCACCCCGTCGGTATCGTTCCTGGCACTCGCAGCAGCAATCTTTACCATGATGGAGTCCATGGACTCCTCCGCCGAAGCAAGCGAGAGACTGGAATTGTTCGAGCGCTCGAAGGCTTCCACGGCGGCCTGCTCGGGTGGAAGGTAACCGGAACTCGTGCGTTTCTTCCCCACCTTTTCCCGCCCGATCATAGAGCTGTTGTCCAGGTCGATGGCCGCGAATCCCACGAGGCCGACGCCCCTCGCAATGAAGTTTCTGGCCTTGACGTCCCCGTGACAAACCCCGCAGATTTCGTTCAGGAATTTCAGGCAGAGCGCGATTTCTTTGGCAATCGACGTGACCACCAGGAGGTCCTTTCCGGCAATGTTCTGGTGCGAGATAAAGTCGTGAAGGTCGTACCCGGCTCCGCAGTCCATGACGATGACGTACTTGAGGTCGGATCCCTTGAGCCGGATGTTCGGGTACGGAACGAGCTCCGTCGCCAGGTTGACCTTGGTGCACTCGAACTCGTCTATGGCCATGCTGGAGAAACTGGCCTTGATGGGCACTATGTACTTGGAACCCTCCTTGCTTCGCTTCCCGACCTCCCGCCGCTGGTACACCTCGTTGCAAAACATTTCCCGCGTCGCCATGAACTTGAGGGCGACCGGGTGCTCCACTATCCTCCCATCGCTCTCTTTCATCGTTTCCGTTCCAAAGACGACCACGCAGGATTCCGATACGTGCTTGTTTCGTTTTTCGAGGCGGTACCTGCGCAGAAATCTACCTGTGGTGTCAACAAGGATCCGGACGAAACGGCAAGAAGGTTTTGAGTATTGTTATTATTTGTGGTTGGAAGAAGTTCGGGCATCGAGACGGACGCAAGAAACGATCGGCGCCGACCGGCGGCCTGCCCCGGAAGAAGCTCAGCGCAGCACAGTGCAACGCGGAGCGGCTGAAAACGCACCGTATCCCTGTCCCCACCGCTTCAGGGCCGGGGAGCTGTTCGACAGCTTGGCCCGGTCCGCGACCCTCGTCCGGACAATGTCCGAAACCCTGGCGCGGGAGACAAACCTGAGAATGACGTCCCCGTCCTCGTTGCAGATGGAGAACTCCTGGTGGTCCAGGTTCAGCTTGTTTTTCTGTTCCACAATGACCTGGAGGAGGGCGCTCGCGGCGTCCGCCGTGTCGAAATCGGCCACAATGTCCAGCAGGCACCAGTTAGAGAGAACCTCCTTGTTGAGATCGAGGACGAGGACTCGTCCGTCGGTCCCGGCGCTGCCACCAGCGTTTTCCGGGAGCTGCGACTGCTGTTGGTGTAACTGTTGTTGCAATGATTGTTGTTGTTGTTGTTGTTGCGACTGTGGTTGTCGTGTTTGCGATTGGTGCGGGTGTTTCAGCAGCACGTCGTTCTCGTCAAAGAGGGAGAAAAACGCCCAGAGCGAGACCGGGTTTTCCAGGCTGAAGAGCGTCTGCAGGGCCCGGCCGTCCCGGGCGGTCTCCAGGAGGAGCTTGAGCCGGAGCATGGTTTCCCGGCGCAGCAGGTCGTCGATGCACTTGGCCGCCGCGCACTCCCCCACCAGTATGCTGACCGGGCTCCCGGTCGAGGGCCCGATGATCTCCGAGGCCGCCGGGGAGGCCCGGTAAAGCTTTTCCAGCGTCCGGGTGACGGCCCGGGCCACCTCGGTCGTGCGGCCGCCGCCCCCCAGGGAGACCTTGGACTTGAGCGAGGGCACAAAGGAGCTGCAAAAGGTGTTGAGGGGGAGGTTTCCGGTCCCGTCCTTTTGCTGTACGACCTCGGGAAAGGAATCCAGCAGAAAATCGAGGTTGCTGAGGATCGACAGCACGCCGGCCACCGGGCTCTTGCCGCGGATCCCGGCCTCGATGAGGGAGCTCGAGGGCACGATGATCCGGGAGAGGGCCGGGAGGATTCCCGCGTGGAAGGGCGTGTTTCCCGAGGCGTCGAAGGACTTGATGGCGTCCGGGTAGGCCTCGACCAGGATCATGATGGTGGTGGTCGGGGCTCCGATCGTCATTGCCGTGTGCAGTGGGAGCGAGTTGTTGTCTCCGGGGTCCCTCGTCCGCGCGAGCTCCGGATACATGTTGAGGAGGGCAAAGACCGCCTCAAAGTCCGGGAGGAGCTGGTGGAGTTGCCGGAGCTGCTGTTCCCTCTGGCGGTCCGTGGGTGCCGAAGCCGACGCCGACGCCGAAGCAGACGCAGACGCCGAAGCAGACCCGGCCGTCATCGCCGAGGCGGAGTCCGATGCCGGCGGCTTGGAGTCCTCCCAGGAATCGCCGTTCTTGCCGTTCTTTTCCGGCGTCATGGTGCTTCAGCGCAGTGCAATGAAGCGCAACACACCGGTGCCAGTGCCGCCGAGGACCTGGTCGGCGAACTCCGATCGGATCGGTCCGGTGTCTCGTCTGGAACCGATGAAGGAAGCTTCTCGTTAGTACGGCAAGCAAAGGAATGGGAGGAATAGATGGTAACTCGCCATGGTCACCCCGATGCAGGAAAAGATCGAGCTGGTTCAGGGGCAGCAGTGCACTGGACGTTGTTTGTTGTCTTGTTGATGGTTTGGTTTGGTGGGGTTTCGAATCTCGGCGTTGGTCAACAAATGAGACAGGGAGAGACTTGTTTCTACGGCACGTGTGCGAGTTTACTACGACTTGACGACAAGGAACTCATTACTATCCGGAGGGAGACATCCCGCACGATGGGAAAAACTATTTATGCCACTACACTAACCGCAGTTATGGTGGTTCCGTCAAGCGAAAACCGAAGCAAGGAGTACGAACTGTAGAGCACTTATCGTACGGTACGTACTTGTACTTGTCCAGTATCATACTTGAAATTGACAGGTAGGCAGGGCAAATGGCCAGAGAGGTTCGTAACAAGTCGAGTGAGTCGTATTCACGGAGGAACCGGGAGCCGGGCGCGAAACAAGCGCAGATCGTTTCGAACCTGCCTCCGCAATTGTTTAGGGGTCGCGGTAGTTTTGAATTGCAAGACCGCCGTCTATTTCCGCACACCCCGGACTTTTCGACCGGTGCGTACCCTACGTACGACACTACTAGTGCTCTACGGTACTGCTAGGAAATGCTTCCGGCCCGGCAAGAATTTTTCATTTTTTTTCTCTCCTTGAATTTGAATTTCGAGAGAGATCTGTGGAGGTTCGTACGTACAGTACCGTACAGTACAGTACAGGACTGTGCTGTATCGTCGTACGAATGAGAATTCGACCACGAGTAAGTACAAGTACGACGTACAGGAGCAGTACTCGTACCCGTACCGATACAAGCAATACCGTACGGTAGTTGCGGGATCCAGCACGGACCGCAATTTTGCCCACTGGCACCATACGATCGATACTCGATCCACCCACCCACACAACTACGAGAACGAGTACAAGTACGAGTACGATACTCGTATCCACCATCCACCTCTCGGAGAGCCCGGGATCATTCCTCGTTGACACCGCGTCGCAATGTGTTAAGCTTCGGTGCCAGAGAACACGGAAACACACCACACCAACACACCACTCGATCACAAAGACTGACCACAACCATGCCACGGCAAGCATCGCCGTCACCGGAGCGTCCTCCGGAACGACCGCAAGGAATAAAGAGCGACGACGAACTTTTCGGGTTCACGACTGAAAGCGAGAACGAGAACAACAATGGCAGCAACGATGGCAGCAGCGGTGGCAGCAACGATGGCAGCCCCGGCGCGGTTGTCACCTCCGATTCCATCGAGATCGACGAGGTGGAAAAGAAGGACGACATCTACGAACACTCCAATTACGTCTACATCCTCGACCCCGAGCACAGCTGGATCCCGGCCAAGGTGAAGGACCGAAACCAGACGGCGTCGGGGTCGTCCTCGGCGTCCAGCCTGACCATTTCCGTCCCGCAGTACAAGAACGAGCAGGCCATCCGGTGCGACGGTGGCAGAACGGCGTCGCACGGCTACAAAACGAAGACGATAGACTTTTCCACGGCCGAGAACCAGGAGAGGTATCCGAACCTGCACCTGCCCCTACAGAACGTGAACAGCGAGGGCGAGCTCCAGGTCGTCGAGGACATGGTCGACCTTCCCTTTCTGCACGAGGCCGCCATCCTCTACAACCTCAAGGCCCGGCACGTCGAGTCGCTGCCCTACACCAGGACGGGGGACATCATCCTGGCGTGCAATCCCTACAAGTGGATCCACCGCTTGTACTCGGACGAGGAGCGCAGCAAGTACTCGCAGGCCCTGGTGTGGAACCGGAGGGCCGGGGCGCCGGTCCCGTCCTCTCCCCGGGCGGACGCGCAGCCCCTCTCGCTTTCGGCCTCGGGCTCGAACGTCTCGGAAATGTCCTCGCAGTCGCAGCGGCAGCCCTCGGCGGCCAGCGATCCCCGGTCGCTGCTCCCGCCCCACGTCTACGAAACGAGCTGCCTGGCCTACACGGGACTCGTCAAGGACCAGGAAAACCAGTCGATCCTGGTCTCGGGGGAGTCCGGAGCGGGGAAAACCGAGACCGTCAAGATCCTCATGCACGATCTCGCCAGCATCCAGGAGGAACGAATCGCCATCTCCTCGTCCTCGTCCTCGACGCCCACCAAGTCGAGGGCGAACCCAATGGCGGCGCAGGACAACAACGAAATCGTGCAGCGCGTGGTCGACTCCAACCCCCTTCTGGAAGCCTTTGGCAATGCCACGACGCTGCGAAACGACAACTCGTCCCGGTTCGGAAAGTACCTGCAGCTACAGTACGACGTCTCGTCGCCGCTGGACGACCTTCACGGGGGATCCTCCGCCACGGCGGGCATCGGATCCGGGATCCTGGCCGGGAGCAAGTGCGAGGTCTACCTGCTAGAAAAGTCCCGCGTCACGCACCACCACGATTCCGAGCGGACCTACCACATCTTTTACCAGCTCCTGGCGGCCCCGGAAGAACTCAAGATCGCCATCTGGGACGGCCTCGAGAACACGGACTCGGAATCCTTTTGCTACGTGGGAGAGACCGACATCGACGTCATCGAGGGCAAGACGGACGCCGAGCGATTCCAGCTCACCCTGCAAGCCCTCGAGCTGATCGGGGTCCGGGGCGAAATCCTACAGATGCTGCTGCGGGCCATCTGCGTCGTCCTCCAGCTGGGAAACATCGAGTTTGCCCCGGCCCAGCCGGAATCCGCTTCCGGAATGATGGCACTCGGCATCCACCACAAACCCGGAGCCGTCTCCGGCGACGACGGGAACCACGACGCCAGCGAGATCTGCAGCCTCGAGGAGCTCCAGGAACTCAGCGAGCTGATGGGGATGGACGACCTCGACCCATCGACCAGGGTGTCCGCCGCCCTGCGAAAGGCCCTCACGGTTCGGAACGTCGAGGCGCGCTCCGAAGTCTTTGCCGTCCCCCTGACGCCCGCCAAGGCGAAGGAATCGGCCGACGCCTTTGCCAAGGAGATCTACGCGAAAACCTTTCTCTGGCTGGTCCGAACCATCAACGACGCCACCTGCGCCGAAAAGAACTACGGCGTGGGCCCGGACGGCACGAAAACAAAGGGCTTCTCGGCCCCCTCGGAGTTTGGAATCATCGGCCTGCTGGACATTTTTGGCTTTGAAACCTTCGAGGTGAACCGGTTCGAGCAGCTCTGCATCAACTACTGCAACGAAAAACTGCAGCAGAAATTCACGCAGGACATTTTCCGCAGCGTCCAGGTGGAATACGAGCAGGAGGGCATCGAGCTCGAGGAAATCACCTACGACGACAACACGGACGTCCTGGACCTGGTCGAGGGACGGATGGGACTCCTGGCCTTTCTCAACGAGGAGTGCGTCCGGCCCAAGGGATCCGACAAGACCTTTGTGTACAAGGCGCAGACCATGAACAAGGACAACCGGTGTTTCTTCCGCGACAAGCAGGCCGACGACACCGAGTTCGGAATCCACCACTACGCTGGACGGGTCTTGTACGACGCCACCAATTTTGTCAAGAAAAACACCGATACGCTGCCCAGCGATTTGCTCAACTGCGCCAAGCTCTCCAGCAACGCCATCATTGCCAACGAGCTCAACAACGAGGAAATGATGAACCCGCTGCACAAGTCGGGAGCCCTCGCGGCGGGTAGCGGTGCCACCAAGAAGAAAAAACGGCCCAAGGCTGCCGCCGCGAGGGGCCCGCCCGGTCGACAGCTCAAGCGGCGGACCTCGAACATCGTCGCCGAGACGGTCTGGACCAAGTTCAAGAACCAGCTCTCGAGGCTCATGGACACCCTCGGCGAGACCAAGACGCGCTACATTCGCTGCATCAAGCCCAACACGCTCAAGGCACCATTGATCATGGAGCACGCCAGCACGGTGGAGCAGCTCCGGTGCGCCGGGGTGGTGGCGGCCGTCACGATCTCGCGGTCGGCCTTTCCCAATCGGCTGGAACACATCTCCATCCTGGACCGCTTCAAGTCGCTCTGGCCCAAGGGCGACCACATCGCCGTCCTGCAGAACGACAACCTGGACATGGACGAGCGGTGCAAGAAGGCGACCGACATCCTGCTGACCCTGGCACTGAAGGAAATGGAGTTCGAAAAGAACGGATCCCGGTTCCGGGCCTTTGTCATGGGAAAGACCCGGGCGTACTTCCGGGCCGGGGCCCTCGAGTTTTTGGAAGCGGAGCGCATGAAACACCTCGGATCCTACGCGGTCACGATGCAAACGGCCATCCGCGGCTTCACGATCTGGTCCATGTACCAGCGGTACCGCGTGGCCCTCGTGGCCCTGCAGGCAAACTACCGCCGGATGCTCCGGCGGAGGATCTATCTGCGGTGGCGCAATGCCGCGGTGCGGGTCGAGTGCTGGTACCGGGTGGTCTTTGCGAGCCGCAGGGTCTATCACCTACGGCGCTGCATGAAGGCCATCATGATCCAGACGCAGTGGCGAATGCTCCGCGACCGGAGGATACTCCGCGAGGCGGTCGGTGCGACGGTGGTCATCCAGTGCATGGTGCGGGGCTGCCTCCAGCGGCCCAAGTACAAGCAGGCCCTCTTCGAGAAGAAGGAGGAGGCCAAGCTCGAAAACCAGCTCCATGCCCTGCAGCGAAAACTGGAGGAAGCCGAGGCCAAGAGGCTGGCGGCCGAGAAAGAGGCGGAGGGAAGGATGGCGGCCGCCATGGAGGAATTCAAGGAAAAAGAGGCGGCAAGGCTCGCGGAGGACGCCGCCTCGGTGGCGCTGGCGGAATCCGAGGCGAAGCAGGCCGCGGAAGACTCCTTCGAAACCGCGGGGGAGGAGGATCACGCCCAGGCCCTGACCGCCGAGCAGCAGCACCTCATGGACGAGAGCGGAAAGATGCTCGAGCACCTGCGCAAGGAGGTCTTCCGGCTGCGCGGCCAGAACCAGCAGCTCAAGACCGACTTTGACCTCCTCAAGGACAACAACCAGCGCCTCATGGACGCCAACGCGTCGGCCGGGGCCTCCTTTGCCGCCCTAAACCAGCACGCCAAGCAGCTCAGCAAGCAAAACACCAAGCTGGCCGGCGAGGTCCAGACCTACAAGACCCAGGTGCACAAGCTCAACCTGCTGCAGGCCGAGGCCAGGGAGGAGCTGAGGCTCAAGTCGGCGACCTACGTCGCAGAGGTCCAGTCCAGGCTCCAGTACCAGAAGGCCCTCCAGAACATCACGGACATTATCCAGGAGAAATGCCGGGACCACCGGCTGGTCGAGAGCATACTGACCATCGCCGACGAGGTGGACATGGACTTTATTCCGGGCTCGCACGAGCTTCCCATCGATCCGAACGAGACGGATTCCGAAGGCATGGACGACACCGGAAACGATTCCCGGGGGGGCCTCCTGGGCTACTTCTTTTCGTAGTAGCCGGCTACGATTACGGAGCAAAAGACAAAGCGCAAGCAAACCGCGTTTTGCCGGTAGAATCGAATTCCTGTTGGCTTCCAGAGAACACCTTTTTGATACCCGGCATCACCGCTTTAACACTTACTAGTAGGGGACTTCTATTTCACAAGCAGTAGCACACAGACGCAAAACTTGTCTACTTTTTACTGTATGTTGTAAAAAATAAACATCAAAAATCCCCATCATGCTGCATGGTTCGTTGTTGTTAGCATTTCAATCATCACCAATGTACTGGCTTCATATATCATCTCCTCGTAATCGGGACTACGGTACCGTCAACGATGCGATGCTTCGTTACCAGAAGAATATGTTTGGACCCAGAGCAGCAACGCTTCGTACGTACTTGTGCACGTTTGGCTTTCGCGGAACATGCCTAAAACCTTATCATACCATACCGTACCGTACGGTACCTGGTACTTCTACTTTTTCAGGTACTAGTACTAGTTAGTTGCATGTTTTGTCATAAAACTAGACTTTTTCATGTATTTGACTCATTCGACCTCTTTTCGCAAGAAAACGAGTCCCGTTTCGAGCGACGAAAAGAACATCAAAATTCTGTGAGTTCAACGCTCTAGGGGATTTCGAGAATTGCTGACACCCATCGCACACGTGCGGAACAGGGCATCGTCTGATTGCTTCTTCTTCGAATTCGGTACGAGTAGCGCTCTCGTCACAGATGAATTCGGCAAACTCACAAATAACCACTATTGCACATAAATTACACCGCAACTTTGCTTACTCAAGAGCAATAACTTACAGACCAATAAAGAAATTCCATCCAATGAAGCTTTCCCTCGAGACACTCCTCCTCGCATGCTTTGCAGCATCTTCCACTTCTGCCGAGGTCCTCGACGAACAGCTGCAGGGTGCATTCTTCGCCTGGACGAAACATCATGCCAAAACGTACTCTAGCGAGGAAGAAACCAGGCTGCGGCTAGGGATCTGGAAGGAGAATCATGGTGCGTGCCCATATGGACCGCAAGACCCCGCGAATTGTCGTTCTGTGGTCATTTCCTCGCTGTGCATTCTTCGGTCGGAATTTGTATCTGCTTCTAACAAAGCCCGTCGTTGTTTCCTTTCATTCGCAATTTAGCTTTTATCGAAGCTCACAACTCGCAGGAGCCCCCTCCCTCCTTCACGCTGGGCCACAATCAGTTTTCCGATTTGACCCTGGATGAATACCAGGAATACAACAAGCTCGGAGGTTACAGTCCGGGTGTGATGACACCACCTAGGCTTCGCTCGTTCGAATCAACGACAGCAGCGACAAAACTCCGCAAGGGTCGTCGGTTGCAAGATATCCCCGATTCCGTGGACTGGGTTGAAAAGGGCGCCGTTCCCCCCGTGAAAAACCAAGGTGCGCATAAGAACCACCGCCGCCCGCATTTTTATGCCTCGGAACCGGATGGACCGAGTTTCCGAATGTCCATCCGAAAAGTCGTCCACGCCGTCGTTTCTATTTTTTTCGCTCCTCACCCGCGGCTATTGTCTGCATTTTTTTCACTAGGCATGTGTGGATCGTGCTGGGCATTTTCTGCAATCGTGGCAATCGAGGGTGCCCACTTCCTTGATACTGGGAATTTGACCAGTTTGTCCGAACAGGAGCTTGGTAAGAACAATAACGCTCGACGGAAATTAAAATTACGAAAAGCGTGTCGATGCCTATGAAGAAGCCGTCTCTCAACCTTTCCCTCTTAACTGCATTATAGTGGACTGCGACGCTTTGGATATGGGATGCGGGTAAGTAATTCTGACGATGAACCTAAGAAGGATCAATACCCTATGATTCTCGGAACGGTATTGACGTCGTTTACTTCGAAATCACTCTTCTCATCTTCTTCATTCTTTGCCTTTCAACAAAAATAGTGGTGGCTTGATGGACAACGCCTTTTTGTTCGACGAAAATTCGACCGGTATCTGCTCGGAAATGGATTATCCCTACGTCATGCATCGTCGTTGGCTACGAGGATGCGGTTCAGAAAAAGGAGAATGCACTCCTGTTGAACACACCCGTGTCAAGAGCTTCACCGACGTAGAAAATACTCCCGAGGCCTTAGTGGAAGCTATCGCGCAACAACCTGTCTCGGTCGCTATGTACGTAAAAGCTGTGATCTCGTCTTTCGTTTGCCCCTTTGTATGTTTGTATAGAAAACAATTTGACCGTCCAGCAAATAGGATGTGACTGACCCATCTCATCAACTAATGTTGTAATGTGTTTTTGCCACTTTTCGCATTTTTTCGGTGTTACTACAGTGAGGCTGATCAGCAGGTCTTCCAATTCTACAAATCTGGTGTTTTCGATGATCCTGGGTGCGGTAACAACCTCGATCATGGAGTCGCAGCAGTTGGCTATGGCACTTCTGATGACGGAAAAGATTATTTCAAAGTTAGAAATAGTTGGGTAAGTCCTACGCCATCAATCGATCCGCATCATTGGTTCCTCGCAGAATATCATTTCTCACATTCGAGTGCTCTGTCTTTCAAATCTTCGTTGCAGGGTGCAAGTTGGGGTGACGAAGGATACATTGTAAGTCCTTCATCGTTGACAATAATGGATCATTTTATGAGCTTGTTTCTTGTTCCCTGTAACCTCGATTTTTGTTCTCATCGATTATCCTACAACTGTTTCCACTTCTGGTAATTCTTTATGCCAATTTTTAACCACAGTTGATTAGCAGGTCCATAGAAAATAATGTCAATGGAACTTGCGGAATTTTGTCGTTCGCTTCGATGCCAATGTTGCGTGATGACTAAACGACACTGATCAGGAGCATCTCGAGAGAGAGCCAATTTTACGGCCAAACAAACATCTGCATCCTTAATTAAATCTAGACGAGATTTTTCGTTCTGAAAAGCAATGCGACGGCGACGACATATTTTCGTCCGTCGTCATATATATAAAGAAAATACATTTCAAAGTGGAAACAGTTTTCCGGTTACCCGATATTGAGAAGACTTGTGAGGCATATGCGGAATCTTCAATATCCAGGCGTATTGAATATTATCAACCTGCTTCCACTATAAAATAACTTGAAATCTTAAAAGGGATACGGGTTGAGTATATCGCATACGCTATTTACTTTTTAGAAAGGTATTGTCGCAAATTGCTTGATAGTATTTGCCCCGATTACTAGTGGTCTCGTCGGTCTCTTCCATTCGTCATCATTTTTATTGCTTGTTTTGAACGATTGACTCTAAAACCAGAGGCTTCTTGTCTTCCGGAATGACGATGCCTGTGTCGGTAGCTTTCCCTTTCTGCTCTTGATCGACGGAATCGTCCTCTGCCCCTGACGAAGAATGCGCGTTGTTGGCAGAATACGCCAGGAAGGTTTGCCATACAACTCCAACTACATTAATTACTAGCACCTGAAACTTTACGGGAGCGTACCTAAATGTGACAATCATGGTAGGTACCCAAAGAGCCTGAAGTTGGAAATTTAGGAAGGCAGCGAACTGAGTGAGATTTTCTGCGGCGAATTCCTTTTATACGATCAAATAGAATTGTGTCGAACTGATCTACACTGAATCGAATCAAATGGAATCCCTTCACCATCAACGCTTTACACTCAATTGGTAGTTTTTACAAAATAATATATTACTCACCCATTCCGCCACAATTATGGAGGGACATTCGGATTTGATCATTTCCAGAATGCGATCGTTGGCGACGCCCTCCAGTTTCCACAGCATGGCGAGAAAGGCAGGTATGTATACGGGCGAAAAGACGAATTCGTCCCAGAATGTCCGTTGCAAGACCCGAGACATAGATCTTCCTGGAACGGCACGGTTGATGAATTGGTACCACTGGTGCAGGACTGGAGCGACAAATGTAGCATTCAACAAAGCAAAGCGACCGATCTGTGCCAGGTTCAATTCGAAGGGTTCCCCTCTGGGTTCATGCTCCTCGTGCTGCGTTGGTTTGTCGGCATGCTTTCTTTCCCATTCGTCTCGCCGCTGCTGCCGGTCCTGCTCGTGCGTAATCTTCTGCGCCAGGGCGTTTCCGAGCGACGAAATCAGGGCCGCTGATATGCACTTCGTCGTGATTGGATGTGTGTCAAGCTTTTTCGAATACCAGTCGAATCCGGAACGAAAGGAGAAACGAAAGCTTTTCCCGGACGCCGACGAACTGCCAGCAGCATCCGCGTTTGCGGAAAACAATCGCCGACCGAAACCATGGAGTGTTTTTTTTTTTGGGTGGACGGAAACAGGGAGCTGGCGATGTGATGCAATGTTGGCCATTGTCACGGCATGTTCCTTGGCATACAAACGAGATGATCCCGGAATGAGTATACGTCCCCGTGAAAATACATTCTGCATGCTAGTTGTAAGGATGTTCAAATGATTTCTTTGCAGACAGCTGCTGCGAATGGATAGGATATGACCGGAATGGGATGGGATGAGCTAATAAGATGAGATATTTTTTTCAATAAAGTCACCGAATCAAAATGAAAAAAATGATGATTCGTTCGAAGGTGCTCGTCCTTCTTCCTATTCCAATAAAATGCGGAGGATGAATTCCCCTGGTTGCAATTGATTTCTGTTTTCCTTTTGACACCTAGAAAACGTGAATTCTACTTTTCGAAGTTCGTTCTTGTACTTGGGTAGGAGAATCGAGACTTGATCGATGAGATGACACGAGACGACACGACAAGAATTTCATGAAAGAAGAAACCGGCATCGGGCCAATCAAAAACGAAAACTTCTTTGATATAAGTTCGTACCGATAAGACCTACGTAAGGTATCTTCTTTCAGATTTTTTTGATAATGAATTTATTTATGAAATGAATGAATCAATCACGGATGAAAGATCTGAACAGCGCGCCGGGGGAGCCAACTTCCGAATCATGACTAGACGTCAGATATGTACTTTTCGTGAGAATAACAATATCCGTTGCGTGACGATTACAATCAATACACTCTTGTTCATCACAAGGAAGTATGAGTAAAATTATTGATTCATTGATATATACATACTTGATGATTTCAGATCCATGATGGGTACGATACAGTTTACTGATTGATTGGAAACATAATCACGATGCTATGGTTGGATTGGTCTTGCGTCGTCCATACTACGTTCGGAAATCAAGGGTGAAGGTTATCTTTTGTATCTGCTCCAACAGGTTGAACGATTTTGCCATTTGATTGCTTGAAATGAAGACTTAAATATTTTTTACTTTATATGCACATAGATTACTTTTTATACCAAAGCTGACAATAGCCATTCCGCACAACAACAAGGCCCGTCTGCCCGATTAATGATTCATTATCATCTTTCTCCCTTTCTCAGGATTTTATCCACTTCCTCCGATAGAAACAACTGCTTCACCCGTGAAAGTCATGGTTGATCCTCCGTACAAAAATTTCATTCTATATCAAGCGGACAAGTGCCGCACGTCTTCGGACACGATTTCCGCACTCTCTTTCCAAAAGACTTTCTTCTACAAAATTTCTTGATTTTTTTCTTTGAGGCTATCCAGTCACAGTTTTTGCTTTCTCTACCTTTGAAACGAAAGCTCGGATCGTCTTGGCAATCGATTTGATCATTGTTATCCTCAATTTCATTGTTGTCTTCTTCGGGATCTTCGTCACTTTGTTCGTTTTCTTCTTCCACTTCGATATTATTGTAGTCTTCATTTTCATTCTCATTATCCACTTCGTTGTTCTGTTCGTCATTTTGTTCATTGTCATTGTTTTCATTTACGGGCGGTGCTTCGATTATATCAAGATTACAGCAGTCTGGTCCACTCTTCTCCTTGATGACACTACATAGATTTGCAGAGAGGACTCCTTGAGAGGCGCCATAATATAGGATTTCGCAATTATATCGACCGCAGCAGCCAGTGTCGGTAAGCTTATTTTTGTTGGGTTGCGGAACGAACTCAAAATCGAAATCAGGATTCCCGCACAGATTGCACACAGGATTCAAATCCTTCACGTCGTCATTGGGCGACGGAATATCAGGTCCATCGCAATCACAATGCTTCCAGGCAAGGTACTGTGTCAGTTCGCAATATCTTGTTTCTTCCAGACTTCCACCAGACAATCTAACGTCCTGTACCCATTCTTGTACTTCACCACACGAGACTGTGAGTCCATTCGATTGGGTAAATGTTTTGCCTGGATTTGTCAGGACTCTCTCACCTGTGGGAGGATCCCGACATATGTTACCTGAATCAAAGTAGAAGTAATGAATAGTAATAAGCATTATTAGCTGAATAAGTTCCTTTTCATCGATTCCGAAACAATTTGACAATGGAGCTTACACGCATAATCATTTCCTTCTAAAGGGGTACCTTCGCAATGGTACACCTGTCGAAAATATATGATTAAATAAACACATCCAAGCAGCCAACAATTTGGATGACCGTAGAATAGCATTCTATTGATTTTTTTGTAATATTCAAATGGAGTATTTGATGCTGTAAAATCTTGAAAACGACAATTTCTCTGATTTCAAAGTTATATCAACAAATAGTGTGAGTCCAACTCGGAAAAGAATAAGAAAATTCCCTTCAATAGGCAATTGCAAATGATTTTATGTTATTTTAGGCTAGAGAATGAAGAGTCGTTTTGCGAATCGGTACTTGAAAACCTCTACTGTAAGCCTCCTAGTAAGAATGTCCGAAATTATTATGCTGTAAGTACTGGTACGTACTGGTACGAGTAACTGCCATGGTGACTGAATTCAAGGGCTCCAGACATTTTGGAAGATCAACAAGATTGGTTCTATTTTTAAGAGTGATACTCAAATAATCCTGATCCTACATAAGTGAAATAAATCGTTCGAATGCATGTTTGAACATGAAACAAATTACTGCACCATCTTGGATGAAAAATGAATTTACAACATCGTAGTAGTGTATTGAAAAAAATTGAAATACTGTAGTATGAATGATATCACTATTATTTTCTCGAAATTATTTAGACAAGTGCGATGAATTTTCTCTTCACAATTTGACTCTGGAATGTACATTTTCACCAGATTAAGATCTCTCTTCTTATTTTCCATAAAATTGAATACACCAAATTTCTCCTGAGATTCCATCATGTGACTCTGTCTCAATTGAATCCGATCAGTTGGGACCCCACCATGAGTGCTATAAGAACTCCGAATGACGACTGGATAATCGAAGCATCGGAGTCTTGGGTGTCAGATTCTTTGGTTTCATAGTCTTCATTGACGGAGTCTTTGGTGTCGGAGTCTTGGGTGTCAGAGTCTAGGACATTGCACTGCTGGTTTTCTGGCACACCAAATCCTTCGAGAAGACCTTTCATAGTTTGGATTTGACTGTTCTGAACGTTAATGATGGAGCGAACGATTGGCTCCAGCAAACAGGCAGGGTCCTCTTCGTCATCCGGGTCGTCGCAATCAACCTCGCCTGAGATGAAAAGAGTTTTGGCCATATTGACGGCATTTTCGTGATGAGGAATCATTTCACGAAGGAAAAGGATAACATCGTTCATTCGATCATCCTTGCCCTTGTCTCCATAAAAAACCGTCATTTCACTAAGCATTGCACAGTCCATGCTGTTAATGCAATTAGCCATTACTCCGATGCCACCGACTGCATCAGAGCAAACAAAATTTTCAGGGCATTGGGGGTTCTTAGATGTTTGGTACTTTTCAAGACCATAAGTTCCACACTCTGCATCATACAATGACACACAGCTGTAGTCGTAAGGAATTTCGGGAGTGTTGGTTTCGCTCAACATTGATCCATCAGGTCGAATCAACTTGATTCGAGCACTCATCCCAGAGTGGATCTGTGCACCAAAAACGGGGAATGTTGTTAGTTTTTTCGAATATATTTACAGTTGATGAGGCAATTCCAAAGACGGAAATGGCGCAAAGTAATGTTTACGTACGTGGCAGAAGTAGAAAATATCCTTATCATAATTCTCATCATCGAATGTGAGGCTTGTGACAAAGGGTACCATTTCTTCCCAGCCACCAAGAGGATAGAAAAAGAGAGGTTCAACGGCATCCAATCCAAAATCATCGGAACCGCCTTCAGGAATAGGAACAAGACTAGGGGTGTTACTATATACTCCGGTATACTCGTCGTCTTTCCAGTACATTGGTGCTGGGCAGCTGTTGGTTTCAGCGCAGTCCGAATTGCCGGGGGCGATACCGGGTTCCAATTCATCAACACCTACATGTGCACCATCAGCCTCGTAGCTAAACCCGATCAAGTGGTACCAGTTGGATTTATCACTTTGATCAAAAAGATAAGTTCTTTCAACTTCCAAGTGAAGTGTAGGGTTGACTCCATCGCAGCCCTCAACGGTAAAATACCCCCACTCTCCTGCAAGAAGATTTACACCCATGCGAATAACACAGGCACCAGTAGTGCCTTCGCAAGGGCGGCAGTCGACACCGTGAACAAAAGCGCATGCGCTTTGGCTCTGCTCCTCAGCTGTCACTCGGTGAGTTTGTTCTTGCATAAAATCAGGCTCAACAAGGCGGCGTGACGGGAGAACATCTCTATCCATGGTGAAATCTACATCACAATTTTCATATTCGCCCGCACCAAGTAGGTCAAGAGCTGCTCTCATATCCATGATCTGAGAGTTTTGGACATTAATAATATCGTAGAGGATAGGGGATAGCTCGCATTCCCAAGATTCTTCTTCGACACAGATCACATCGTGTGTATGCAACAGGGACTTCGCCATATTCACAGCATTTTGGTGGTGCGGGATCATTTGGTGACAGAAAAGAGCTGATTGCCCCACAGCATTTGTAGTCATGGAAGCCATCATGTGGCAGTTCATCGCTTGGACACATTCCGAGTATTGGGTTTGTGGCTCGATACCATCTTCGCAAACGAAAATATCGGGGCATGTGTCGATATCTTTCGGGTTAGCGAAGTCAGTGAGATTGAATGTACCACATTCGTAATCAAATGCATCGATTACGTCATATTCGTAAGGTATTTCGGGAGTGTCTTCGGGGTTCAACATTTCGCCGTTGGCGTCAAGAAGTTTGATGCGAGCACTCATTCCTGCATGGATATGGCAAAAGTAAAAGATATCTTGATCATAGTTGACGTCGAAATTCAATGCGGTGACGAATGGACCAAGTTCTTCCCAATCGCCGAGAGGATAGAAATAGAGTGGTTCGACTGCATCAAGACCGAAATCATCAGAGGGCTCTTCAGGGATTGGAACAAGGCTCGGAATATTGCTATACACGCCAGTGTACTCTCCTCCCTTCCAATACATAGGTGCAGGGCAGCTGAGAGTTTCGGTACAGTTCGAATTCCCGGGTGCAATACCGGGTTCCAGCTCATCGACAGGAACGTGGGCTCCATCAGCCTCGTCTTTTATCAGAGTAAGTGAAACAGAAACGAAAGATAAGGTGAGGCGAAATCAGATACAGGGAGGAAAGCCACGATTCGCGCCTCCGATCATTTTGCATCGATTCATTCAGTTGACTTACAAGCAAAGCCGATTAAATGGTACCAGTTGGAGGCATGGCTCTGATCGAACAAATAAGTTCGCCCGACAGTCAGGTGTAATGTAGGGTTGACACCTTCACAGCCCTCGACTTCAAAGTAGCCTGCAACGTGTAAATATAAGTTCGTTGCAATTAAATATAAATTGTATAAAGTTAGCTGATATCCAAAACTGTAATAGGTTGCAATCATAATACATCAAATCATTGGGCGGCAATCAGCTTACCTGTTGAGCTAGCGAAGAAGTTGACCCTAAGATTGATGGTACAGTCGTCCATAGATCTTGAGATGGCTTCGGCGCAAGGGGTACAGGGCACACCTGAAACATAGCTGGAAGATTCTGCTGCTTCGACAGTGTCGGTGGTAGTCAAAATCGATAGGGTAAGCGATGCCAAGACGGCATTGTTCATAAAGGAAATCATTTTCAAACTCGTTCCAAGTCTCTTTCTGCACTGCGTGTTCAGAAACTTATGTGACGAACATCACGAAAAGGTTGATGCATAACATACCGTGTACGGTTGGGGGCAGCGAGCAACAAAAGATAACACAGAACAATTTTGAATCCAGTCAGTAATACATTACAATGGTCAATACTGTCCACACGAACAAAGATAGCACAAGTGTTGTACTGTTTGTGTGCGTTGTGAATCATTTCCTCTCGGAATCCTCGTCACGAAGTGTCAAAAAATGACCATCATCGGCACGCGCATTTTGGGAATCCATAAATGAGATTTGTGTCTTCCATGAGATTGGCACGATCAGCTATTTTCGTACTCTTCAAGGTATAAGCCCAAATTGAATGTTGAATTTTCTTGGCAGTCACACATATTGTTTCCACTCTGCACATCGTCTCTATTCTTCTCGTAGTGCGATGGCAAGAATCAACTGTAGAGAAAAATTTAACAAAACTAAATTGACGTGTTCTTAAAAATAACGGGACTGAACGTTAAGTATGTCTTTGAATATTAAACTTGAGGGATTATGAATCAGTAACCACATCATGAGCATGAGTCACGATTTGTTAAAGGAATACAAAGAGGGAGAGCGATGACACTAGACTGGACCAAAGACAAGGGGCTTTCTTGGGAAGGGGGGAGAAAAGGCTCACCGAAAGGCATTCAGGCCTCTGTTGCACAGTACTAATTACTACTACTAGTAGTACACAGGATTCAGTGACTACTAGTACTAGTAGTACTACTAGTAGTATGAAAAAATCACAATACGGATTGTCTTAATGATCACGACAACTGAGTTGAGGATGGTCCATCATTAGTACTACTAATGATGTCAAATGTACACATGACGACATAGCGGACGGGAACACAATCACTACTACTAGTACCCTGTTTGCAACCAGGATTGTTTCTGCTCCAACAAAAGTGAAAATAAAACTTATGAAAATCATGAGTGCAATGAGAGACCACCACACCAATATACCATTAGTTGGCAAGAGAGAGCTTCGCAAATTGGCAATTGAAGCAGACAGTTTACCTGGATTTTCCTGGTGGAGTACTGGAAATCGTATAATATGAACCCGGCAAAAGGTTTTGAAGGAATAATATGTGGTGATCATTTCAAAACCACAGCTTAGTACTATTGATTGGATGTCCAGCAACGCCATAGCTCACAAACAAATATATGTTAGGTCATTCTAATATGCTTTACATTCTCTTCTTACCAATGCTATGTCTTTAACAAAGGAAGAGAATCTCTCCTTCCCAACCAAAGAAGCCCTGCCTCTCCCTGCCACCAGGACCCTGAACTGACACAACAAGACACTCTCATTTGCAAACTCCATCATGGGCAATGGTGGTTGGAACAAACATGGAAGGATACTACTAAGTGTGTCCCCATTAATGATGAGATGCTACTAGTTCCAATTCATTTTCCCATGGATGGTGGTATTGMAATTGATAGACACGGAAGCACAACCCTATGACCTCTGAACATGACTCTTGGTATATTCAGCAACTACTAGTTCTAGTATATGCATTCTACCAGACCCAATGGTGCTTGGGAGACAAACAAAACAAACAGTACAGTGTACACGAAAGACTTAGAAAATATATAGTGATCACCATGGTGTTGGGGGCATGATAGGGTATTTAGTTGAGTTTAAAGAAGAAGTGTGACCAAACAGCTGTTTGCTGTATTTTCATTGATTTGGGGATAAGATCAGTACATGTTAATCATATGAGTCAATCATACAATTCACTCCTATTATACGGTTCACTCCCAAAGATAGGATTCAACAGTACCGGTTTAATTGGGTGAGTCGTAGTTGTATTAGTCAATTGTACAATTCAATCGTAACATACAAGTTATTTTTACACCTTCCCCCACCTTCAACAAAAGAGGTAATATGTCAACAACATCACCCTGCCAATCCTTGACCCCTAGACAATTACACTTTTGCATGTAGCTCTAAGTCACAATAGTCGAATGCTAATTTTGCCAACACTTGGACATTTTTAAAATCAGAATGATAGCTGATCACTTAAATCATAAAATACTACACTACTAAGGTACCAATAATACTGTAGTAGTAAAGAGGCCCAGCAGCCCAACAGGTCCTGTGGCACCAGACAAGCAATACTGCAAGAAGGAAAGACAAGGCTATAAGAATTCAGGCTAAGAGCAGTTAGCAACAACTGTACTTAGCGTACTGTTGTGGATTTTACACTTGGATTTGCTTTATTTTATTTCTAGAACCTGTAAGAACAAAAATCAAACTTTCATTGAAACATAAAATGCTTGAACGTTGACACTGGAAAATTGTCTCGAAGGCACTAAGATTTTTATTCAAAACTCGAAGCTACCACATTGATTTCCCTAGACAAGTTTAGAGTGCTGGGAAGAAAACTGTTAGTAGTTCTTGTTCTGGAACGTGGGAGCTTTGCATATGGAATCAATGTGTTACTTCAGCTGCAGCTGGGAATCATTCTTGGAGAAAATTCAAACATATTTCCGCTACTTGTTGGGGTTGTTGTCTCGCAAATGCCGTAAACGCATCTCGAGAGTTTTGCGTATTGGATCCTTGAGCTCCGGAGCCACTTTGAAACGACTCAGCATGTAAAGAATAAAAAAATTGTAACACCCTTTGTAGGAGTTCCCTTTGCTGATTGGGATCCAATTTACGCATTTCCGCAACAATGTTATCGTATTTCGGCGATATCATGTAACCAATCAGAGTTCCAGCGATACCTCCGACCAATGCTCCAACCGGCCCGGCAACCATCGCTCCAAAATAATAGCCCGAACCCGTACACATGGACTGTGTGAAAGCAGCCGGAAACGAACTCTCCTGTGAAAAGGATTCTATCAGCACATCAAATGTTACATTTGAACTCAAACTCTGATCGTGGGTTTGGTTTGTCGCGGGAGAGTTGACCATATTGTCAAAGCTTTCTTCTTTAATGCCGAAGGTCAGTCTCTTCGTTGATATTTGTTCCTCGCAACACCAATGAAGACCTAATTTAGTGAGTCTTTCATGCCCTCATGTTTGTATGATCTTCTCTTCTTTTGGCTTGGTCCTCCTTTTTCCTCCTACACGACCTCCAAGATGTTCGGCTGTTTAGAATAAGAGGATATGATCACTTCCTCAGGACCTTCACTTGTACGTACTGTACGTACTTGTACAGGTTCTTGAGTTACCTTGAGACGACTCGGTGGCTTCCGAGTTGTAAATACTGTACGCTACGACCAGGTAACGTAAAGCACTTCAACTTTTTCCCGTCGCGTGTTGCCAAATGTTGCTACCTGGAAAATTTAGGATTTTTTTTTTAATAGTACTACTCAACTACTACTCCACTTAGCACATCCCTCTCATTACTATACAATATTATTAGAATATATTTTAAAATATATATTCATTTATATTACATCACTACACTTGCATATACATGTACTTTGGTGTGTATAAAATTGAAATTATAAGAATAGATTATCATACTGTGAAAGTGTCCTGAAGATAAAGTGTACTAGATTCTGATTTTGCCACCGTATAGCATATTTCGGTATTCTTTGAGGCAAAGGATCACTGCTAACAGCTCCTTTTCCATTGTAGTGCAATTTTTGTTGGGTTTTGTTGAGCTTCTTAGACCAATATGCAATAGGTCTTTGCTTTTGGAGTATTGCTGCTCCAAGCTGATACTAGTAGTCTGAGACATCAGTGTAGACGTCAAAGGGTATTTTGAGGTCTGCAAATGTGTTGATTGCATTTTGTGCAAGGAGGGCTTTCATCTCATTGAAGGCTTCTTGGTTGCATTTGGGCGTCCAAACATAGGGACCTGCTCCAGTAAGGGCTGTCAGTGGGGCAAGTACATGTGATTTCCTTGGCCACATGGACTTGTAATAGTAATTCACAGCTCCTAGTAGTAGGAACGACCAAACCTGCTGTTGATTCTACAGGATGCCCATCTTGAGGATCCCATCAACTTTCTTTTGCCATGGCTTAACACCAGTCAGGGTGAGCCAATATTCAAGGAAATCAGACTGTTTCACTGCCCATTCACATTTCCAAAAAAAAACTTAACATTATATTTAACCTCGTGAACTAGAAGAGGCACTGTATGGCCAGAAACATAGCTTTTGTTAGAAAGAATGGTTCTAGCTGCTCCAAGGGGCAGCACTTCCCTCCAAAGAGTTTTGTTGGAAATGCGACCAGGGGTTTGTTTCACTGGAATTAAAAGTATTGACTGAGCTTGTTTCTTTGAAGTACACTGGAAGAATTGACAGGAGGAGCCAAAGAAGTATCTGGCATGACAGGTTGTTTGTGACGCTTCTTTTTGGAGTAGGCGTCAAAGACCAGTGAATCTTGTGTGATGCTCACTGGTGGTTGCTTACTATGTGACATTGGCATAAAGTACTGGGTAATAGGGTGAGTGTTGGAGACAGAAGCACTCAAGATTTGATTGACACTTGCCAGAATCGTTTTCTCATAGACTCAATGATAATATGTGAGCATGGAAGTAGATGCAGTTGATAAGAAGGCTTCCATATCCTCTGGAAATAGGTGAGCGTGGGATGGACAAGTCTGTGGTTTCAGTTCAAACAGAGTGCAGACTTTTGTCCATATCTGCTGGAAATAAGTGAGCATGGGACAGACAAGTCTGAGATTTCAATGCAAATAAGGTCTGAACTTTCATCACCACATGCCTTCAGTGCATTGCTTCCCTATGAGAAAGCGTGTAGCCATGGTGATCTTTGTTTCACTGTTCCCATAATAATATGTAGGAGGTAAGAAAGAATTCCACAAGATATCCCCCCAACACGAGCAGGGGGTAAGAGCCTGAATGAAGATCAAGATCAGTAAACCACTGGAGTGAAATGTGACCGGCAAACACGTGGCGCCAACCAATCTTGCTCTGAAAATGGATAACTGGATGACCAGATGTAGGATACTTCTCTGGAGAAACTGCACCAGTGTCTAGCCATTCAGTAAGACATGTAGCAAGAGTGTCAATGGCAATTGGCCAGAAGCCAAGTGAGGACATCCGTTGTTGTAAAGATGTAATGGTCTGCCTTCGCCATCTGAGTCGTGAGAGATGAGAACATCAAAAAAGATGCTCGCAATCTTCAGGCATCTCAAGCAGAGATGCCCAACAAGAAGCAAAGGAGCAGTCGCATTTGTGTTGGTGGTAGAAAAGCTGCTCTAGGTAAGGAACCAAGTGGTAGAATAATCGATGAGCAAAAGCAGCAAGAGGAGGAGGAGGAGCAGCAGCAAAAGCAGCAACAAGAACTGCAGCATCGGCTTGTGGATCAGATCCAAGAGGAGAATCGTTGCAACAGACTAGCTCACCAACAGCAATTTGCTGCACAACCTCCCTTACCTCCAGGCTTGTTAGTAGCTGTCGATGTTGATTCTGGTAGTAGTATGGATGAAAGAGAAGGAAGCAGAAAAAGAACTAGAAGAACTCACAACATTGTTCCTGACCCCTCACTCTAATTGGTAAAGCTATCACTTGTGATGCTCCTAAGGACAACGATACTATGTAGTCTTCTCGACCACCAAATAGGCTAGCAATAAGAATTGCTTTGTCAGTTTCCTAGTTGAGGAAGATGAGGAACCTGAGATACTTGTATCAGAAGAGAGTGAAAGTGAAAGATGATGATGTTGGTCCTGGAGATGCATGTCATTCAGGTTGCTGATAAAAGTAGAGAAATGTTCCACTTCATTGCCTAATTGAGAATCAATTTGGAAATTTCTAACTCATCTGTGATTTTGAAGGGACAGTGTTGGGGATAGGCATGGGGAGGTTCGATGTGTCTCTGCATGATCTCCCTCAGAAAATAACTTGGTCAAACTGGTCAAATTATTTTCTAAGGTGTGTACGGAGTATGTATTGTCAGTACTGGTTGCAGACGGTGTACTGTTCTCATCAAGTTGAGATTGTGATATCTTGCCAAATTTGGAATGGAAGCCAGGCTTCAGTTCATGGTACCATTGGTGAAAATGAAAAACAAGGATAGTGACAAAAAGGGTAGCTGATAACAATCCAGTGGCTTCCACGCAAAGCGAGCTCTCACTGCCAAAGCATATTGCAGACCATGTCTTAGGTTTGTGATGGAGGGGCCTGCTGCAGGCAGTTCAAATGTGATGTGCGCTGGTAGGATCATATTGAAAGCCATCTGTTTGGGATGTCCAAGTGAGAACCGGGACGTGTTGGCCAGGAGGGTATTTACCAGAGACACTTGATGATCGTGGGGGTCCAAKTTGGGTTAGTACAACATGATGGGACTGCCACTTGCCTGGGCGTGGCAAAGTCCATATGCAATGATCATTAGACAGATAAGCATTCCATATGCCATGGCTAGTATGAGGAGGATGCCAGTTGCGAAGGCAGTAAGCTTTGGTCAGGATCCTGTCAGGGGCAGAACCGCTGGAGACGCAGCGCAGGAGTTTGTGAAAGGCATTCCAGCTCAGTCTGTCAGGCTTGGGCTGATATGCATATGCAGTGGTAGGATGGTAAAATTCCAAACGTTGGTGGGAGAAAATGCTAGAGGATAGCTTACTTGTATCAGGAAGTCACAGTTCACCAATCCATTGGATCTTGAGATATATGTAAACTGAACTGATCCTGTGGAGAGTGCGAAGATGGCCTTTTGAGATCTTAGTGGCATTCTGAGGGATGCTGGCAAGGACAAGGTCCATAATTGTGTGATTGCCACGCCAGAGAGGTGGCACCAGCCCTGTGGTGTCAACAGTGATGGTGCCCTGTATAGTAGTCAGATATTGCCAAACATGATGCAAAAATTTACCAGGGACATATGGTATTGCAATGGAGGGAAATTCAAGGACAGGTTTGGAGAGGCCTGAGAATAATTGAAACCACCATAGCACAGTCCAAAGAAGTTTCCCAGCAATATCATTGGATCTCCAATGTTTCAAGAAATGGGTGACATAGATGTTGCCAGTGATGACTTGCGAAGCATGGATAAGACTGGTTCCTTATACAGGAATACAACTGTTCCATGTACTACATTTGCAACGTCCACTTGACAAACACTGTCCACTCCATTTCCAAGACTCCTCTCCTTGGGAACTACAAAGCTGAGCTCCACTAACTTGGGGAGAAAGTATATGTAGAATTTCTTGTGAGAGAACACGGATTCATGACAGACCCAGTGCTCAAGAGAAAGTGATGTCAATGCCTTGATGCCATTTGGCAAATTTATGTTTTGCCACAAGGACCTTAGCCAACCACCCAATGGAGTCAGATGATTATTTTTAGAGTTCTTTGCTTGTGATGAGATTGACAGAATCTGTGGTACCTGATAACAGACTGACGTCACATTTGAGAAGCATATCCCACCTCTTTTGATACAGGATATTAGCAAACTGTTTGGAGTCCACCAAGTGCCTGAGGGCCGTATTACCCAAGAGATTGGCAAAGAACAGCTCCATAACTGAGTAAGTTTGTGGGTTGGGTCGTAAGAAAAGGCACCATTTAAATCCTTGGATGGAGGAAGTTTGACATGACAAAAGTACCATTTGAAGATGCTGCAGACAGCGTTCATGTACTTCGACATGGTTTTATGAGATACAAGACTACCAGTGTCTTCAGATTTGTCCAACCTGTCCGCAGCTGTTGTCTTAATAGAAACTCCTTTTTTGTCCAATTTAACCTGAAACTCTTCCCATCTTTTGGGAAAATTGTACCTTTTCAGATGTTTGGTAAACAAGGGCTTTGGGACGATAATGAACTGGGAATTTCCATGGGATGATGTGGAAACAGGATCATTCCTTTAAAAAAATGTTCAACAATGGATGGATGGTTAGGGGCATGTCACCAGCACTTTGTTCGCCAGCTGCCAATACTTCGGAAGAAGGACACGTCATCACAATTTGGGATACCATAATGACACAGCTTTTGAGACACATGAGAGGCATCTTGACTCCCATATAATCCTCCTTGCCAATTGCGTTGACGATAGAATCATTCAACTGATCCACAGATTTCTTCTGGTATTGATTGGCACGGGACAGGGTATTATTTGTGGACGTCATGGTGGGTGTTTGAGAATGGATTGAGGTGACATCACTTGTGAAATATACAGGATCTGATAACAAGTAATGAGAAATTCAGTCCGGATAAATGGAACAGAATATGACAAATAATGACAAAGCAGCAAAGGGGAACAGAGAACAAGTGTTGGGTCTCAAGAAGCGAGAAGCAACAGCTGCGTAACTCCTACAGATTTCAAATGTCTTCCATGATCGCAATTGTTTGAAACGTCAGGGCAAAATACAGATTGGCAAAAAAGTTGAAACGGTCATATCTGGGAACACCGCTCTCAGTTGTTCTATTGAGCGTTTTTGAGTTGGGTTCCAACAAATAATTCAAATATCATACAAGGGTTTCAAATTGAATGAACAAACAAAAATCATGAAACGGACAAAACTGAGAATGTTGTTCTCGTTAGATCCATGGAGCAAATTGGAGTTGGTTTACAACAAAGGATTCAAACATAAGATTTGAAATTTGATAACAGATGATGTGCGATTATAACAAATTCTAAAGTGACACGAAAATTCTTTACCGGTGAAACGATTCAATCACGTTTAAATAGTGAATGAGCTCGGTCTGATACGTATTGAATTTGAAGAGAGTAGAATTACATGTATACTAAAATCTGATGTTTTGTTAAAACAATACTAGAATCTATAGGAATGAAGGCAATGCGCCAAAAAAATTGGGCGCGATGGTAAGAAAAAGTAGTGGCGGATAAAAGTTTGCACACAAATGACAGTGACATCACTGTTACCAACGCCAAAAAATTGAAACTCTGGGCACAGAATTGATTTCACATTAATTTCGTGAGAGTTTGAGTATTACTGCTACTAGGGGAGCATTGGGTTATATACACTATCATTTCCAAGTGAGTAACTTAGGTAAGCTGAGGACAAAGCACATGACCTGCAAGTGGATGTGATATTTTAATGATAGCAACTAACAAAGAAAAACAGTTATTACAATCAAAAAGAATATCACAACACAGGTATTACAGAAATTCAAACAAATCCAAGATGTCATCGACACAATTAGTCCGCCATAATGAACAGCAGGAGGGGAGAATTGTGCACGCTAGTAGTGACATAAGACTGGGACATGTAGAGACCGTTTTAAAACAAACGCACACAAAGTTTCCAGTAAATGATTTTGTCATGGAAAACATAGTGAAAAAATAGGTAAAGGAAAGTACAGGTGGGGAAAATCCACCAGAGGGCCTAGTAATGTCTGTCGGTCATTGGGCGGGGACAATCAACGGGGCAGTAACTGTGTGCAGACCGACACTGGCTCAAAAAAACTACAAGGGTAAGAAGAGGGATAATGCATGCAAAACACTGATAAGACAAGATCAATCTAACCATCTCCTTCCATCCTTCAAATGTTCAAACGATAAAAAAACATTAAAATATTATATCACAACAAAATGCAAACAAACAATAGACATATAAAAATACAAATGGGATATGGCAAAAATTGGTTCTCTAACGAAAATCGTTGAACGTCAAACAAAAATATATAAAGCCGAAATGAGATAAGACAAAGCTTTGAACAGAATAGAAAAGAGAAGAATAGTTTCTGTTGTTAGTAGAAGAATGTTGGTAACACCAAGAGAAAAACCAATACAATGGCTTTGATTCTGAAAGAAAATATAAGAAAAATATTGAAATGATGATATTTTAGAGGTTGTTGTACTAATGAGAAAATGAACGGCGACGATAGAAAACAGTACAAACCCTAGGAAAGGGCATGAAATTTGTGCTGAGAAAGGAAGGGTGCAAGAACATGTTCCAGGGAAAAGGGACGTGACATTCTAATTTGAGCATCGAAAAAGTGCACACAGGAAACTTAAAACACCATTATATCGGTTTGTGTACTAGTAGTACTACTAGTACTACTGCAGATAGTACAAAATCAGTGCTTCCCCCCAGTATTAAGGACCACTAATAGAAATATTTTGGGATGAGCGAGAAATTAAACAATGGAAATATTTTTATTTTTGTCTATTGGATGCCTTTTTAAAATGTTTTTAACTGTTGAAATGAGCTAAAAATTTCTATTAGTATTTGTACGGGGAATGTCAATCATTTGCCAGTACGGGAATTTTAATTGGTAACTCTAGTAGAAGTACCAAGTACGACACGACCAAAGCCTACGACCAAAGCCTCTTCGTTTAAGTCGTATCGAGGTATCTGGAGATCTCAAGAACCGGTTATTACTCGTACTGTTCCCTGAAGTCGTACACATACTGTCGAGACGAAGAATTGTGTGTGGAAGAAAGGCTCATAAAAATATTTAGTCAGCCTCAAACAGCAGCAGACCTCCAGCAGCAACAGCAAAATACAAGCAACATCTCCTTTCACATTCGTCAAGATGCCAAGATATCAGGATAAATTTGAAAACGTATTGGTACCGTTCCTCGGAAACAGTAAAGCAATGAAGGATACGGCAAGAGAGAGTTTCGGTCAGGCCATGAAGGCTCATAAAGATGTGAAGGTCATTCAGGAAAGGCGTGCCAGATTTGTGACTGGTTTCTCAATTGTGGGAGCATTGCTGGGCGGGAATGTTGGATGTATGGTCGCGGGACTCTCTGTTACTATCGTATCTTTCCTGGTGAGCCTGCGGGATTCACCATACCACGAAATTATCGAAACATTGAATGCTTTGGGATACAAAGAGAAAGAACAGCTCATCAACGAACTTGAACGCTTGCTCCAATGCGAAGGATGCAGCAAGGACAAGTTCTCGGCGAGGTTGTATTCTGCAGAGAAAATTCCTAAAGGACGGGAAAAAATATGGAAGCTGTGTTTGGAGTCCCTATCTTACTATTTCACTCAGTCGGAAAGTGAGTCGGAAAGTGAGTGGGAAAGTGAGTGAGAAAGGTAACAAAAATTAGCTATAGTTTAAATATATTAGGATATAAAATTTATCTCATTTGATACCTTGCATGTCCTGGAAAGTTGTTTTCACAGTGATTTTGAAGTAGGCATCACCACTGAAATGCAGCTATTTGTAGGCCACCGTTGTACAGTACCCGGGATTCTGTGACTGTGAAAGAATCACGAAACGGATTGCCAAGATGAAGACAACTAAATTGCATTGTTTCCGAAGAATAACAGTCCATCATAAGGCGTTGTTGACGATGCTGGGGGGGAGGAGGTTGGATTCTCTTGAACTTTTCTGAATTCGCTGTTATGATCTTCCCAAAATGGTAACGCGTATCAGAAATTCCCACCAGAAATCCAATCCCGATACGAAGAAAATGAACGAGGTATTGGAAGATAGGCTGTTTCTCTTTAGTAAATATTGAACTATTGGCACAGATAGCACCATAGGCACTCGATCGGTCCGTTGAACCGTGACAGCAAACACATCTTCGGCTAGACCCCCGCCAGCACACACCGTGTGAGGAGCTAGTCCTTCTCCTTGTCCTTCTCCTTGGCCAGCTGCCGCGCTTTTAGGTTCTCGACCGCTCTGGCTTGCCGTTCCTTCGTGGTCATGGTGTGCTTTTGCCGGCCGCCGTTGAGGATCTCGTTCGAGGCCTTGAGCAAAAACGCGGGGAGGGGCGGCGCCGACGACAGCAGCGAGGACGTTGCTCCCGACGCGGCCGCGGGCCTGGTGGCACCGTGCGCGGGGGTACCACCGCTGGGCCCGACCAGGAGGCAGAGGACCGCCGCCGTGGCTTCCTCGCGGCCCAGGGAGGCGTACGACGCGAAGCGGCCCCGGTCGACCAGCAACCGGCCCTTCCAGTCGTTGGTGACGGTGGTGACCATCCCGCTCGCGGCGGTGTGCTGCTCGACCGTCGGCAGCCTCCCCACGCGGTCCTTTTCGAGGTCGATCAGGACCCGGAGCCGGTTGTTCCCCACGATGTCCGCTTTCGGGCTGAGCGCGTAACCGCCGCCGGGAGCGGAGGGATCCTTCTGCTCGAAGACCACGTCCATCCCCCGGTGCGTGCGAACACCCGCACCGGATGTTGCCCCCCGGCCCATTCCGGCGATCATGTCCATGGTCGAGTGGATCGCGTCCGCCACAAAGGCGGGCGACGAGGCCTGTGGATCGTCAAAGGAGGGAATCAGGGGGCCGGGCCGCTGCCGCAGTTTCGGCACGACCCCGTAGAGATTCTTTATGGTTTTCTTCCGGTCGAAGGCCGACTCGAAGGAATTCGAGCGCCGGAGCAGCGAGTAACGCCGCCCCCGTTTCTTGGTGTCGCCGGTGTTGTTGTTGTGGTTGGTTCTATAACCTCTCGTCGTGCGAAGTACGAGGTCGGGGTCGATGCAGCTGGAGTCGTTCGCGTGGAGGGGCAGGGGCTCGAACTCGTCGGCCTGCCGGTTGGATTCGTAGTCTACTGGTTCTGGTTCGAGGTCTCTCAAAACCTCCCAAAAGGCATCGTCGGCGTCCGAGCCCATTTCGGAGGCCGATCGAGACCGCCGGAGCACGGGTGGCCCCGTCTTCCCGGTGTTTGTGCCATCGATATTGTTGTGGTTGTTATCGTAGTGCTTCCCCTCGTTGTAAAAACTTTCCCTACCAAACCCAATGGCATCTAGGAGGGGGAGTGGCTCGAATATTTCTTTCTGTTTCGCTTCGATGCGCGTCGTGATGGTTTCCTCGATGAGGAGCCTTGCGTCCTTGTCGCTGAGTTCAATAAAGCGATCGCTGTCGCTGTCGCCATCGCCTTCTCCGGGTGTTGTTAGTGCCTTGCCAAGAAACCGGCCTCGGCTGTTGACGTTCCGGATGATTCCGATGATTCGATCGCATTCGGCGCGATGGTTCTTGGATTGGTTCATATGGAAATCGTCCACGTACATATCGACGAGAACGTCGAAACGGTTGTTTCCGATGTGTTTTCCGTTGTTGTAGTCCTCGGCCAGGACATACTTCGGTCCGGGGACTTCCTTGGCAACAATGTCAAAGTCCGTCACCTTGATCGGAGCGGTGCTAGTTGCATTCCTCGTGTCTGCGGCAGTCATGGTGGTGGCCTCGTTTTAGAATATGACCTGGTCGTAGACTTTGGTATGTTCTCATGAAGGAATGTTACATACGTTGCCTGCTGTAAATGAGAGAGTTGCCGATGAAAGAAATGGAGAAGAAGGCACTTCAAGAACCTTCCGTGCTCTGTGATCCTAACTGCTAAGTACCTGGTACTGTACCGCTACGGCGACGTCGTACTACTCTTACCCATCCATGAGGTTCGCTTACAGTATCTCTGCCTCGTACCAATGCTACGGTACAGGTACAGTGTTTCGTTTCGTATGCACTGAACAATTGATTATCGGTATTCTTATTCTTAGTACACATAATTCATACGAATCGACTTCTCCGAACTGAAATCTTGTCTCTTTCACAACAACCGACGCGCTCGAGACGCATTTAACAAATGTACGGTACATTGTTTGTGTTCTACTACTTCTAGTACCGTAAATTCTGCCGTCTAAGGAAAAGCAATCAATCATGACAATCATACTCGTACCCGTCAAAAAAGGGAAAACATCAGCGCGTCATTGAAATCACAGAGATTACGACGGGTTAGGAAAAAAAAATCATCCAAAAATCTCTCAACAATCTCAGAGGCCAATCATAATCACAAAGCTTTGCCTCACCCGTTTTAAAAACTGTCCAATTAAATACCTGCTGCGAATGCACAAACCCATGTTGTGTTGTGTCGACGTGTGCTGTGCTGTGAATTAAGCAAGACCCAATTCGAAGGAAACCGAGACGGGAACGGCACGGGGCTTGGGACAGAGACGACAGCATGCCCAGGGACTTTTCTCCCGAGCGGTCGATCTCGATCGTTTCGGCGGTCCTCTTTGGCCTCGCCGCGCGCTGGACGGTCCGGAACATCCGGAGGGAGCGCATCCGCAAGGCCCGCAGCGGGTGGGCCATCTACTACCCGGGGGAGGACGACGACGACGACAACGACGACGGCAGCAGCAGCAGCAACAACGCCGGCGCCGCGAGGGTCTCCCGCCGCTGCCGCAACGCCCTGTCGCCGGCGACGCCCTACCTGGCGAGCTTTCTGAGGGGCCTTGCCTACGCGTGCTCGCCCGACGACGCACCCGACGGCTACGTGCTCCTGTGCATGGCGGAAAACAAGCTGCTGATCGATCTGCTCTCGCAGCGCCTCCAGACCCCCTCGACGACGGTCGCGGCCTTTTCGAACCCGATGGTCTACTGCTACAACTCCTTTCTGGGCCTTCCGGTGGCGCGGCAGGCCGTGTCGTATTTCCTGGCCAACCGGTTCCTGTACGCGCCAGCCGAGAGCGGCAGCGGTGCTGGCGAAGGCAGGCACTTCCGGGGGCCGTCCCCGATCATGGCCGGAACGACCGCCGGCACGGCGCGGGTGAGCCTCCCGCAGGCGCTGCAATCCATCAACCCGGCCCACATTGGCATCGGGTCGGGGGCTGCCGGGATTCTGAACGGTAAGATGCTTCGAAAGAATCGACAAGACCAAAGCGCAATGCGGCACCGGTAGGATCAGAACGAATCAAAGAAGGCGTTTTCCGGGGTGGATTACCTCTTTTTTTTCGGTGCTAATGGAAGTTTTATATTGTTTCTTTGGCTTACCTGGTTCTAGCTCTGTTCTTTCTTCTGGGCGACGAGGGCGATGCCTGTCTGATTCCGGCGCCATACTATGCCGCGTTCGAGAGCGACCTGCGGATCGTGGCCAGGGTGGTTCCGTTCGCGGTCCACATGGCAGATCCGGCAAGCGGTCCCTCCGCGAGCGAACTCGATCTGGCCTTTATCGAAGCAAAATCCGTAAGTTGCTTCCTCCCATTTTCGTGCTTCCTGTTTTCAAGATAGTAGTTTTGACGCCGTTGTTTTTCGTGGGTTCTTTGTACCAAACCCTGGAGCTTCTTGTTTGATTCACATTCTGTGTTGCTTGCTTCTCTCAATCAACCCCTCCGGTGTGCTGTTGTTCGGCACCAAATCGCTTGGTCGTATAACAGCAACGGCTCAATCCCAGATTCTTGTTGATCACGAACCCAAACAACCCGCTGGGCGTCGTTTACAGCAGCACGATTATGCGGAACGCCGTCGCGTGGGCCCGGAAACGAAAGGTGCACACCATCGTCGATGAAATCTACGCCCTCTCTACCCACCGCAGGCACGGCCACGGATTCGAATCGATCATAAGCATCCTGGACAACCGGCTCGGCAACGACGTGCACTTTGTCTGGTCGGTGTCCAAGGACTTTGGTGCCAGCGGGCTGCGGTTCGGCGTGGTGTACAGCCAGAACGAGACGCTGCTCGAGGGACTCGCCAACCTGAACGTCTTTAGTGGGGTGAGCAACCCCATCCAGATGGTTGTCTCCGAGCTCCTGACGGACGACGATTTCCTCGACACGTACCTGGACGAATCGAGGGCCCGGCTCCGCCGGTCGTACCACATTTGCATCGAAAAGCTGGAGGAAATGGTCCTGCCCTTTGTCCCGGCCGTGGCCGGGCAGTTCGTCTACGTCGACTTTAGCTCGCTGCTGCCGCAGAAGACGACCGAGTGGGAGCAGAAGCTGTCCGCGCTCCTGATCGACCACGCCCGGCTCGTGCTGACCCCGGGCGAGTCGCAGCGGGAGCGGACGCCGGGGATGTTCCGGATCTGCTACGCCTGGGTCACCCCGGAGGTCCTGGAAATCGGGATGGAGCGGCTCAGCCGGATCGTGGCAAAAATCCGGCGCATGGACTGGTCCGATCTGAACGAGTCGACGCTCTCGGGAGTCATCATATGAGAGCGGCCCGGAGCTTTGGCACCGCCAAATTAATAGAGCATTGTAATCAACCTGTTTACTAGCCTTGTATAGAGTTAATAGTCGGTATCTATGGATTTATGTGTGTTGGATCGGTTACACTTTTTTGAATACGAACACAGTTTCGGATGATGTGCAGCCTCGCATAACCCTGAGGTCGTCGTCCAGATACGACAAATCCAGTCGGTTGACCGGCCCCAGGCTCTTCCAGTGGTCTGCCCTCGTGGAAGTTGGTCCGTACGTGACCCGGTCCGGCTCCACGTTCAGGATTACTGTGGGTTGCCCCGTGAAGATGGAGACGCTCTTTCGGAGGTCCCAGACGCCGTTCACCGTAACGTCGAACGACGCACTCGAGGGATTCACGTCGATGCGTTCCTTGTAGAACATATCGCTCAAAAACTTGGTGGCGATGAGGTCCTGTCGGAGGCTGCCAAATTTTCCGTTGGGAAAGCTCCCGCCGATTCCGCTGAGCCCCTTGTTGAACTTCATGGCAGACGAACTCGTGTAGATCAGTTCCCAGGTCCCCGCGAGATCGGATTGCTCGATGTTCCCGTCCTTTTGCACGATCATATTGGTAGGCTGCTGCTCTAGGACCTTCAAGATATTGAGGACCTGCTCCTGGTCGGCTTCGGACGCACCAAACCCACACGGTTCTTCGTCCTCCTCGATCACAATGTCAATAAACGAAAGAAAATCCCCCTTGACTCTCTCGCTCATGGCCGTGTTTGGCTGTGCCTGCTGAGGAGGAGTGGGGGCAGCGGCTGTTACTTCCTCGCCATCCTCATCATCATCTTCTTCAAAAAGTCCGTCGATCTCGTCGTAGAATTCCACAAAAGTTTCTTCGGTGAGTTTGCCCTCGGGTGTCGCGTATTTCTTAAAGATCACTTTCAATTCGGATTCCAACAAGTCACCCTCTTCAAGCATGTCCTTCAGCTCCACCCAGAGGATGAGTTCTTTCGATCCCACAAGATAGTTTTCATCGGCAAGTTGCGAGAAAAGAACACCGGGTGGCATATCACCCTCGATGACCATTGCTCTCGGAGTAGCCGGTGTTGGAGGTAACTCTCCTTCTTCTTCCTCATCGTCCTCCTCGTCTTCGTCGTCCAACTCAAACAACTCGTCCAGTCCCAAATTAAAAGTCAGAAAGCCATTGGAATCGATAGATGATTCGGCGTTGTCGCTGACCGAGTTTGCCCACAATTCCTCGAATTCGTCTTCACCGAGAAGACCTTCCTCCAGCAGCGACTCGATTTCCTCCCATTCCAACATTTTTTTCTTAGATATCAATCCATTTTCGTCGCAAAGTGATTTGTAAGCCTTTGACAATTCTTCATCCAACTCGTTTTCGGTTGCATCCGCCATCTGAGTTTCTGAATCAGCAGGTTCACTGCTAGCATCAGTCTCGCCGCTATCTTCGTCTTCGTCCTCGTCTTCCTCTTCGTCGTCTTCAAAAAGATCGTCGACGTCGCGGTAAATTTGCGCAAACGAATCCGAATCCACGCGCGATGGATCCTTGGAGGATTTCAGCGCTGCCTCCCAAATATCGTTAAGTTCGGCCGGCAACAGATCCTCGTCGGCCTGCATACCATATGATGCCACATTACGACACAACGAATCACAACAAAAGATGAGACGAAGATAATTTTTAATATCGTCGAAAACGATCCTTCCACATCGTAAAGAATTCGCAACATCAACACCGGAGAACCCTAGAAAACTTACCAGCATCATTGCAAACGGGGGCATGGATTCCAGTGTCTTCTTGTCGATGAGATTGTCATCGTCGCAGTATTTCGAAAAGAGATCGCCAACTTGCTGACTCTCGTCCGCCGTGGCGGCCGGAGACGACGCCATCGATAGGAACGTGTTCGGAGTGGACCGTTGCCAGATTTCCTGGGTCGAGAGACTGTGTTTGCTGTTCGTGAAAGAGCAGACCTGAGCTACATCTCGGTGGCCGATCGAACCGCGGGCAGGGAGATTGTTGGAAAAGGAAGAAACCAAAACCAGCATCCCCCCCATCACAAGGAACGCACTGCATCTTATTCTTGACGACATGGTCTATGTTATGGTGTTGCGAAGATCTTAATGTTTATTGTCGTTGCCCTCTGCTTCTCTTCTGCCGACAATCCTTATTGGAGTTTGTACAGTTGCTTGGAACAGGGGTCACCCTGGCTTGGAGTACGATGGCGATAGTTCCGAGGTGTCCCGGGGCTCTTCTTAGAATGAATGGACTCCCGATGAGAAAAATCGATGTCCCGAGAGGAAAGATTTTGAAATAGAGTACGAGTAATTGCATTCCACCTGTACGTTGAGGGTTGAGTACTCGTACGAATCGCACGTCATCGACTGTGTTTTATTGAAGTTCTACGGGCGCAGCCAGTACAAATGATACAGATGAGACTCACCGTACCAACCGGCCGGTACGGTAGAGGCCTGACCAAGTTACTGTTTCGAAAAAAATTGCGCGAATCTGCGGAAATTTTTTTTTTTCCCAAAAAAAAAGCAGAGAATCTAAAAATTTCGATTATTTATTTGCGATTTTCACAGCATGGAGTGAAAAAATTACTCTAGTTGATAATCACTTCCCTTCCCATCGGATTTTCTAAAAACAAATAATACGGATACAATAAGAGATAAAAAACAAAAGCGATTGCGGTTGATACAAGTGTGTAAGCAACATCAGAAACGAAATTGCATTTCCACACCAAACAATATTCCAATATTCTGTTTTGTTACATACGTAAAAAAAATACACGTGTATCATACGGAGGAGGGTTTTGTTGCTCTCGCACCCACAATTTCTTCCCGGCATCGCAGTACGCGACGCAAACTATCGCATCGGCAGAAGTTCAGAAACCAACGTAGAAATCGATCGAAGCAAACGAAAAGCACAAACCATAGTATAGCACGATGAAATTCGGAAAAGTTTCACAGACCATCAAGGCGAATATCTCCGGAGTCGGTGGTTCTGGCCACAAATTGAACGACGGAGGTAACAGGGACGCGGTTCAGAACGACCAACCACGCGAAGCAATCGTGGTAGGCCCGCTCCAGTCCGAGGGAAACCACGCATTCATCTCTGTGCGCAGCCCCTGGGAGTGGGTGATGGATGGCGTGTGTACCCAGAATGGCGCCGGACTCGTTGCCATCACCCGCGTCGGCGCCTCCGGAGACCTCCCGTCTGGAAAGCTCGCGTCGATAGCAGCGGTAGCTGTCGCCAGTCACCCAAGACAATCCAGCACCAGCCGCCGGAGACAGCAGAGGGGCATCAATACGGCCGCGACGGACGCCAACTGCACACTGCGGGTCGAGATCGTATCGAACAGGAGCACGGGCCACAACAGTAACCACGCCCGACCCTGGAGCCTCGAGGTCTTTCACTGTACTTCACAGGCTTTCGACGGTCTAGATGACAAAGATGAGCTGGCACGCACCCTGAAACGGTGCAGATGCGAAGACATGAACATATCGCCGCCCTCTCAGCTAATAAATTGGGATGTGACCAAGGTGTGTGGTTTTCTCGGAATAATTTGGAGTGCATCGCCTTTCTTCGTAGTATTTGGATATTGATGTAAATACTTTCTACCCAGGCGTAATCCGACAAGAGCTAACCCTTTTTCAAATTTGTGTTTTGAAACTGTTGAATCTGTGGCATTTTCGACGTTCTCTTGTCCGGAATATGTGTCACACAGGAAGAATGCCGCAACGTCGTCGGAAACTCGCTGCCGCACCTGTCGAAAGAGAGCAACGGTGACTCGTCCACTGCAATTGCGGTGCTGAAAGAGCCGATGGGCAGCCGGGGCACCGGTGTCTTCTTTGTCCGCGATGCGGACGAAATCCACAGCATCATCGAACAACACCGCCAGCGCGCGGTATCGGAGAGTGGATTCCTGGACAATCTGATCGCCCAGAAGGGACGCATCCCGAGCTGGGTGCTCCAGGCGGAGGTCAAACCATGCCTTCTCATTCGTGACCGTCGCAAGTTTCACATCCGAACCTATGTCGTTTGTGTCGAAACCAATGTCATGCTCGACGAGCCCCTTGACGGCGAGGAGGAGGAAGACCTCGTGAAACTCTTTCTCTACAACCGACACGAAATCCGGATCGCCAGTGAACCCATGCCGTCGTCTCCTTGCGACGCAGCCGGATCCAGCGAGCGGAGCCGGGGGGCGCACATTACGGAAACCTTCGACCGGGGGCTCCTCCAGGACGAGCCGGAGCTCGTTGCGCGGAACCTCCACCACAAGGTGGAGAACTTCGTGGCAAATGCCATGGAAGCCCTGTACCCCGACATGGAACGGCGGGTCGCGAGGAGCGCCTCGGCGCTGGACGGAGAGAACGAAGCAAGTCGCGGGTGCATGGTCCTTCCCCACAAGTTCGCCATTGCCGGCCTCGATTTGCTGGTCACCGAGCAGGAACGAATCTATCTTCTGGAAGCGAACATCAACCCGGCCGCTCCCCCGCCCGAAACGGTCACGGAAGAATTCCAGAGCCACCTGATTGGGTTCTTCCGAGACACTATGGAGCTTGTGACGTCGGGAAGCAAAACCAGCGACCGAAACAACTTTTTTTCCACAAAATCTATTCTACGACGATAACGAATGCAACTTAGCTACCGAGGACCGATCAACTTTTGTAACAAATTAAAATTAAAACCGCTAAAATCGATCTTGATGAAACTATACATGGTGTGAACATAGACAATTAACAACCATTGATGATCGATCACGGCTCCTGGTAATAGTTATATCAATTCAAAACACGCAGGCAATTCGTATGCTACAACTGCCGGGCACTCAATATGCGCCACGACCGCGAGGTACAAGCAGGATTTACGCAGACTTGAAAAAAACAAAGGGGCGTTACTATTTATTGCGCTACGGCTGCGGGTTCGGGATCGCTTTCGCTTGCTGACGGCGACGGAGCACCCGTCGAAAACATTGCCTTGGAGACATCGTCTCCGGCCTTTACCCCCGATTCCGCCGCGCCATTGAGCGTTGCGGTAGCCATGTGGTCTCCGCATACATACAAACCACTTGGGAGTTCCTTGCCGAAGAAGGTGGTACTCGACCGACCGCCATTGAACGAAGCGGGCTGTGGCCCATTGAGCTGGCTCGGTTGCGCCTTGGGAATCTGAAGACACAAACAAAGAAGAAGAAGACGTGAGGAAGGCAACGCATACTTTTCAAAAAAATCGGAACACATTCAAAATCAATCCTCGTCGCCTCCTCGTTGACTCACGTAAAAAATCTGTTTCAGGTCCCAGTTTTCCAAAATGTCGCTCTCTTGATCCACAAACCACGTCGCCAGTTGCTTTCGGATGGCCTGGTCGAGTTCGTCGGGCTTGCCCATGTATTTGTCCATGGCATCGCTAAGAACCGTTACACTGCACAGGTTGTATCCCTCCGGCGCGTAGCCGTCGTTGACMACGGACGGAAAGCAAACGTTGTTGACGGGATCGTCGTTTTCGCCCTTCATCCCGTTCAGCACCAGAATGGGATCCTCGACCGGCGCGGGTCCCTCGAACCCGTAGTAGGCACACCCCACCGAGCGCTGGACCTGGTCGGGTTCGTCCCTGAGCGATTCGAACCCCTCGATGTTGCCGATGATCTTCTTGGCAATCTTGCCGTCGGTCGCCACCACCACGGACGGTGTGTCGAAGGACCGGTTGCTTCCGTCGACGCACTCGATCACGTATCCGGCATCGTCGTCCTTGGGAGCCACGCTTGCGACCGGTGTCCCGGTGAGGATGGTCACGCCCAGCGATTCGGCCTTTTCCACGAGCTGGTTCGTCACGGCCACCATTCCTCCCTTAGGCAGGGTCGCCGATCCATCGGAAAACATCTTAAAGACGAACGAAAACATTCGGGAGGATTGCTCCTCGAGCGGGGCCAGGTAGATCCCCTCGAGAAAGGGTTTCAGGAAGGAATCGATAAAGGCATCGGAAAAGCCCCAGCGCTCGACCAGCGCGGTCTTGGTGTCGGTCTCGGCCTCTGCGAAAATCGATTCCACAGATCCCAGACGGACGCTCAGGACCAGCGGCAGCACCTTGATCTTGTCGATAAGGGATCCAATGGGGGAAAGGACGGAAGCGAAAATGTCTTCCGGGTTGCGCAGGGGATCCGCCACCCTTGCGAGTTCGTCGTTACCCTTGAGCTTCACGAGGGCTCCCGGCAGGAACCGCTTGAGCTCGAGGGCGTCGTAGTCGAGAAGCTTCTTGACTACCGGATATTCCTCGATAAAGACGGCGAATCCCTCGTCGAGAACAAAGCCGTCGTCTGTTTCTACCGAGCTGACCCGGCCCCCGCACTTGTTGTTGGCTTCCACCAGGACGATCTTCTTTGGGTCGTTCGCACTCTTGGCGGCCTCGGCGGCGGTAATGGCGGCGGCGAGGCCCGAGATTCCGCCACCGATGACGACAACGTCGGCGGACTCGGCGTCGTTGTTCTTGTTGTTTTTGTTGCGCAGGTTCTTGCTCAGCCAGTCCCCATCAGTCACGTAGTCCTTTTGTTGCGTGTTCACAATCATATTGGTCGACGAGTCGAAGATGCTCGCGACGCTCTCGCTGTTGCCGTTCTTGCGAAGCCCAAACCAGTCAAAGGCGAGCGTCGTGGACGTCACGGCGCCGTTGCCATTCGCGTTCAGGTTCTTGCTCGCCGGAAGAAACCCCGAAACGGTTCCCGGTTGCATCTGCAAACACAGCAGCAATGCGGCTGAGGATATCTTGACCATGGTTCACGTCTTCCGTTCCTTCGATCGTTCTTTTTTGTTGCGATGGCGGTCGTCGTGCTTGTCTTTGTGCGACGGCGGATGAGAAAAACGGGAAGCGCAGAGATCTAAATTCGCCAGCCACAGTTGTGCGCGACAGCAACTGTTACCGTACGCACCTTGTACACAATCTTGCGGAGACACCATACCGTACCAGATTGTTCTTGTATGCGTACGAACCGTACGGTATGATGTCATCGGTTGCAGTAATGTTTTTTAGGTGACGCATTCTGGGTATGTTTCTTGACTCATTCGACTAGTTTGACTCGCTCGATCCAAACAAAACCAAAGTATTGCTACTGGTACTATTAGTACGGTACTAGTACCCCATTTTTGCAACCGAAATTGCAAAACGGTCGAAGGAGTCTAATAGTACTTAAAATACGTACACTTCTACGTAGGCTATAATACCCCAACTGATCCCACTCCATTTACCACCGTACTGACATCCTCTACATAAATTCTGGTAGGAATTCTACTGTGCAACCGTATCAGCGATTCTGTTTTGGTCGCATCTGTACCTCTTTCGGTTGCTTAAGACAGAGCAAATTACACTGAGTATGCAACCATTTTGCAACTCCTTTCCMTCGTCACGAGAGGTGCATTTTCAACGTCACGAGAGGTGCAATTTTTGCTCACAAATCAGCAGTCCTTGCATGATACTACGAGTACCGGTTCAAGCAAAACCCMAAGCAAGAACAAGCAAGCAAATAGAAGTACTCCTGTGAGTATCGAAAAACAGCAGCGAGCACTCAGACTAAGTATCGAAAAACAGCAGCGACGAGCAGCGCCGCAGTCATAAGTATCGAAAAACAGCAGCAAGCAATCGTCGACCATCGACTCACTAGAGGTGCATTTCTTTGCTCACAAAATTCAAACAGCAACGCTCGCATACTACGATTGGTTCAAGCAAAACCCCAAGAAGCAAGAAGCAAGCAAATAGTACTACTAGCAGTACAACTATCGAAAAGCAACAGCAGCACCAGCAACAAGCAAGAAATGGTAACAGCTCAACAGGACGAGGCGCAGCAACGTCAACAGGAGCGTCCCCGGGCTCGGAAAAGAAGGGGGGGGACAGTAACGCCTCCACGCGATGTGAACCAGCCAGGGCAATGGGGGAGATACCATAAAGTTCTGCTTGAGTTAATGGATCATGTACATGGAAGAGTGGATGAAGGTGGTCCTATTGAAAATGATAATCGCTTTCCRAGTGATACWCTATTCACGSMKGAGCAGYTRAGTMTYCTAACACCAGATCATATCTACARGTTYTTTGCAAAGAAAGTSTWTGGTMGSGARGATCCTGGYGTCGAYGATAATCCTACTGAAGGAAGATCTTCATCCCTTGTTTACTACAAGAAGGCRTTATCCTATTTCATGCCAAACAAGCTGCACAAGTGGACTGTTATTGCCGGTGTTGGCAGTGGAAATCCTACTAAGTCTCAGCAAGTTAATGATCTTATCGCAGCTGTTATCAAGAAGGAAACCAGAGGACTTGGACAAGCCAGCAAGATGGATCGACCTCTTACAAAGGATGAGTACTTGCAAACACTAGAACTGATGGKGAATCATGGCCATCTCATCAAAAGGCTCCGATACCTTGCAATGATTAAGTTCCAGCTCCATCTGATTGGTCGGAATGATGATACAGCACACGTTGGAAAGGACAGCTTGGAAAGATCTGCTGAGTTTCCTAAATTCCTTACAGCAAAGATGAAGTGGTCAAAGAATGTAAGGGAGGAACGTGATTGCCCAAAACAAATCTTGCTTGGTTCCATGGATCATCGCGCTTGCGTTGTACTGGGGCTTGCCTTGTATCTTGAGAAGTGGTGCAAAGGAGACGGAGCAGGAAGCCAATGGTTATTCACTGAAGGAACTACAGATAGTAGATCACMACAAAAGGATGTTGCGAAAGAGGTGAATAAGGGGAAGGCCGCATACTCTAATTTCATCAAGCGCCATGCATTTCAGAATCCTGCCTTTGTTGCTGAAAGACCTCTATCGGAWGGGAAGCTTGGTACTCATTCSATTCGGAAGTTCGGTACCACCTATGCAAGGCAGTGTGGTTGCCCGAGGGATGACGTTGATTATAGAGCAAGATGGAAGTCTCGTAGGCAACAGGATAGATACACAGACACCCAGCTTGCATGGCCTGATGTTAACGTTGCTGCTAAGCTCTGCTTTGGAGGCATTTGCTACTACAAGCCTTTGCAAGGAACAGGAGTCACGGATGAATGGCTCGCATCTTCAGTTGCTCCTAATATTGCCAATGTGTTTGGTAACCAAGTTGCAGCGATTCTAGGAAAGGCCTTGCTTTGGGCTTGTTGCGATCCGGCAATGCAAGCTTCTGGCTTGATTCCTGAGGACGTGAAGCAGGATGTTGTCGGTTCTTGGGTTCAACTCAATCACAGTCATGGTCCTCGTCGCTTAGATGCTGATGTGAATCCTATCAAGAAAGTTGAGCTGATTGTCAATGAGATCAGTGGGCAAGTTCACTTTGATGAGCTTGCTGATCCGGATGAACTGCTCGATCGTGGTGATAGTGGCGAAGGAGCTGCTCGTGGGGGAGGGATTCGACGTAATCAGTTGCAGTGGAACCATGCAATGTTCTCGAAGCTTTTTGCTACAGCAAATCAAGTGAATGATATCAAAAATAGGCAAATCGCGAGTGAAGCTAAGTTCAATCAGAAGCTGAATAGAGCCATCGAGTTGTCCCAAAGAGCTGCCATGAGCCCTATAGCAAGAAGACGTGGTCGCGTCCGAGCTGTAAACAGTGGCGCGTCGGAAGCTGGTGGTGCAGGAACTGAGGACGGAGTAGCGGAGCTGTGCAAGTGTCCTAATGATCTTTATGTCCTCTGGAATGAATGGGAAGTGGGCGTTGGTCTTAATAAGCCTGCAAAGGAGTTCACTGGTGCTGAGCGAGGACGTGTTAAGAGCAAGTACTGCAGAAGGTTGAAGTTCTGGAAGTGTATGGAGCGGATGATTCGTGCTGGTGCTTCTTCAGAAGTAGCAATTAGGAGGATCTATGCAGTGTATGGTGGTCCAACCAAGAGGGTCTCCTACATCCTTAGAGCCATGGCTCCCCATGAAGCTGTTGGGGGACACCACTTGCTTAGAGGACCGGCGGCTGCTTCTTAGCTAATCAAGAACGTCGTCAACGCTTTCTTGTTCTTTGTTGCGTGTCTTCGACGTCGACGCTTCTTGTTCTTTGTTGCGTGTCTTCGTCTTTCCTTACTACTTGTCCCCCCCTTATATCGAAAAAAAGCATAAAAATATAGTGTACTGTGTATATGTGCTGGACTGTAGTTTGCTGTATTTTGCTATCCTCAACAAGAGGACCATCTTAGTAGCTGACAGGGGAGAAGCGTCCGTGTTGTTGTTGTTATCGACGTGATTGTCGAGAATTACTCTCCCGACTTGGTTTTTTTTCTGTAGAATTTGCCTTGTTTGTGATCGTGTGAGTACTTCTCATCAAACACGCTGATACTCTTGCACTCCGCGCACGCTTGGTGCACCTTGTCTCATGTACATAGAACTTGTACTGTGTTCTACATGGTTGCATTTTTAGTTATATTTTCTTTTGGTACAGGACTAGTACCCCATTTTTGCAACCGATGTTGCAAAACGGTCGAAGCAGTCTAAATACGTACATTTCTACATAGACTATAGTACTCCAACTAGTCCCACTCCATTTACCACCGTACTTGCACGTGCTACATAATTTCTGGTAGGATTTCTACTGTGCAACCGTATTGGCTTTTCTGCTGTGGTCGCATCCGTACCTCTTTTGGTTGCCTAACACAGAGCAAAATTACACTGAGTATGCAACAATTTTGCAACTCCTCTTGCCTCGTCACGAGAGGTGCATTATTTTTGCTCACAAAATTTACAGTCCTCGCACCATACGGTTCAAGCAAAACCCMAAGCAAGCAAGCAAGCAAAGCAAATACTGCAAGAACAAGCAAATACTGTAAGTATTGAATATACTGTAATTATCGAATATAGCAAATACTATAAGTATCAAATATGCACAAGAGTATCCTCGCAGCCCCGTCGACTCACGAGAGGTGCATTTTTTGCTCACAAAATAACAGCGACGCGGCCTGCATACGAGTTAGTATCGAGTATCGCATACGAGTAGTACCGGTTCAAGCAAAACCCCAAGCAAGCAAGCAAGCAAAGCAAATACTGCAAGAACAAGCAAATACTGTAAGTATTGAATATACTGTAATTATCGAATATAGCAAATACTATAAGTATCAAATATGCACAAGAGTATCCTCGCAGCCCCGTCGACTCACGAGAGGTGCATTTTTTGCTCACAAAATAACAGCGACGCGGCCTGCATACGAGTTAGTATCGAGTATCGCATACGAGTAGTACCGGTTCAAGCAAAACCCCAAACAACTAACTACTATGGAAACACCACCAGCAGCTCAATCACGACAGGCTCGGAAAAGAAGGGGGGGGGCTGTAACGCCTCCACGAGATGTGAACCAACCAGGACAATGGGGGCGATACCATAAGGTTCTGCTTGAGTTAATGGATCATGTACATGGAAGAGTGGATGAAGGAGGAGACAATGATAATCGGTTTCCGAGTGATACTCTATTCACGGATGAGCAGTTGAGTATTCTAACACCAGATCATATCTACAAGTTTTTTGCAAAGAAAGTGTTTGGTAGGGAAGATCCTGGCGTCGACGATAATCCTACTGAAGGAAGATCTTCATCCCTTGTTTACTACAAGAAGGCATTATCCTATTTCATGCCAAACAAGCTGCACAAGTGGACTGTTATTGCCGGTGTTGGTAGTGGAAATCCTACTAAGTCCCAGAAAGTTAATGATCTTATCGCAGCTGTTATCAAGAAGGAAACAAGAGGACTTGGACAAGCCAGCAAGATGGATCGACCTCTTACAAAGGCTGAGTTTTTGCAAACGCTTGAACTATTGGGGAACCACGGCGATCTCATCAAACGACTTCGATATCTTGCAATGATTAAGTTTCAGTTTCATCTGATTGGCCGGAATGATGATACAGCACACGTTGGAAAGGACAGCTTGGAAAGATCTGCTGAATTTCCTAGATTCCTTACAGCAAAGATGAAGTGGTCTAAGAATGTGAGAGAAGAGAGGGACTGTCCCAAACAAATCTTGCTTGGATCGATGGATCATCGATCGTGTGTTGTACTGGGGCTTGCCTTGTATCTTGAGAAGTGGTGCAAAGACGGTGGTGGCGGAGCAGGAAGCCAATGGCTATTCACTGAAGGAGTTACAGATAGGAGATCACCACAAAAGAATGTTGCAAAAGAGGTTAATAAAGGAAAGACTGCATACTCTAATTTCATCAAGCGCCATGCATTTACGAATCCTGTCTTTGTTCCTGAAAGACTATCAGAAGGGAAGCTCGGTACTCATTCCATTCGGAAGTTCGGTACCACGTATGCAAGGCAGTGYGGTTGCTCAYGGGATGAYGTTGATTATAGAGCAAGATGGAAGTCTCGTAGGCAACAGGATAGATACACTGACACGCAGCTTGCTTGGCCTGATGTTAATGTTGCTGCTAAGCTCTGCTTTGGAGGCATCTGTTACTACAAGCCTTTGCAAGGAACGGGCGTCACTGATGAGTGGCTTGCTGCTTCAGTTGCTCCTAATATTGCCAATGTGTTTGGTAATCAAGTGGCAGCGATTCTAGGTAAGGCCTTGCTTTGGGCTTGTTGCGATCCGGCAATGCAAGCTTCTGGCTTGATTCCTGAGGACGTGAAGAATGATGTTGTTGCTTCTTGGGTTCAACTCAATCACAGCCATGGTCCTCGTCGTTTAGATGCTGATGTGAATCCTATCAAGAAAGTTGAGCTGATTGTCAATGAGCTCAGTGGGCAAGTTCACTTTGATGAGCTCGCTGATCCGGATGAACTGCTGAATGGTGGTGGCGAAGGGGGCGGAGGAGCCCCTGGAGCTGCTGGAGGGACTGCTGTTGGGATTCGACGCACTCAATTGCAATGGAACCATGCAATGTTTTCCAAGCTGTTCGCCACTGCTATTCAAGTGAATGATATTCAAAATAGGCAGATTGCAGTTGAAGCCAGATTCAATCGCAAGCTGAATAGAGCCATCGAGCTGTCCCAAAGAGCTGCTATGGCCCCTGTAGCAAGACGTCGGATCGTCCGAGCTGTWAACAGTGGCGCGTCGGAAGCTGGTGGTGGTGCAGGAACTGACGGAGTACTAGCGGAGCTGTGCAAGTGTCCTAATGATCTTTATGTCCTCTGGAATGAATGGGAGGTGGGTGTTGGTCTGAACAAGCCTGCGAAGGAGTTTACTGCGGCTGAGAGAGGTCGTGTAAAGAGCAAGTACTGCAGGCGTTTGAAGTTCTGGAGATGCATGGAAAGACTCATCAGAGCTGGTTGTTCTTCTGAAGTGGCTGTTCGAAGGATCTATACAGTGTATGGAGGCCCTTCCAAGCGCGTTTCATTCATTCTTAGAGCCATGGCTCCCCATGAAGCAGTCGGGGGACACCACTTGCTTAGAGGACCGGCTGCTTCTTAGTAATCGTCGACGTCGTCGATGCTTGCTTGTTCTTTGTTCTTTGTTGCGTGTCGAAGTGTCTCCTTACTACTTGTCCCCACTGCTTCCTAGTAGTAATCTGTTAGTAATGATCGTCGACGCCGTTGCTGCTGGCGGTGATCGTCGACGTCGTGGTTGCTGCTGATTGTGCTGCTGATTGTCGACATCGTTGCTGTCGACGCTGTCGACAAATCGATGCTTCTTTGGTGTTTCCTTACTACTTGTCCCCCCCTTATATCGAAAAAAAGCATAAAAATATAGTGTACTGTGTATATGTTCACTGTATTTTGCTGTATTTTGCTATCCTCAACAAGAGGACCATCTTGTTAGCTGACAGGAGTGTTGGTATCGGTGTTGTCGTTATCGACGTGATTGTYSAGAATTACTCTCCCGACTTGGTTTTTTTGTATAGAATTTGCCTTGTGCGTGATCGTGTGAGTACTTCTCATCAAACACGCTGATACTCCTGCACTCCAGTCTTGCCGCGCACTGTCTATAAGACCTACGAGTCTTATGTACTGTGTCCTACACGGTTGTATTTTTAGTTATATTTTCTTTTGGTACTGGACTAGTACTAGTAGAAGCAACGGAACTATCAACAATTCTAGCAACTACTAACTACAATCCTTGTTGTTCCTACGAATGTGCTAATATCTATCCCAAATAGACAAGGACTATAAGCCTTATTAGTTGCAAATCGCGGATAAAGAGTACCTGCTGTTACTAAAATTTACTTGGCTGTTCGTACTGCGTGACGCCTGTTTTTGTATTGAAGTAGTACGACTCTCCGCTTCCCATGTTGGTGACGATGTTCCACTGGCTTTCCTTCCTGCCAGGCTGTCCGTACAACGACGACGCGGCGTTGCGGAAGGGCAGCTGCGGGATCAGGTCCGACGCGACCCGGACGCTCGCCACCCCCGATTTTTCGGCGGCAATGTCCACGTCCAGGTGGGTGCGGAGGCCCACGCTTCCACCCACGTCGAACTCCACGTGCCCGCCGGTGGTGGCCTTCTTGATCGCCCCGATCGTGTCCCGGGGCGAGGATACGATGACGGAAGGGGGACCAGCCACGGAGCTTTCGTCGACCCTGGCGTAGGTGCCCGACACCAATTTCCCCACGACGGGCAGGTCCCGGGCCTCGATGCGGACCGTCTTGGGTGGGATCTGGTTGATGGTGATCCGGCCCGCCGTCGGGCTTTCCTTCGAGGCGGCAAAGGCGGGTTCCAGGGGGGTTCCCAGCGTCAGCAGCACCGCCAGGGTGGTTGCGGCCGTGGCGGCCGGAGCGAGAGACGAGAGCGCGGGTTTTTGGTTGGGTGTCGCCTGGAATGCCTCGGAATGGGCACAGCACCAGACGAACACAATGGCAGTGAGTGTCGACCGGAACGTGACGAACGAGCGGATTGATCTGTTTTTTGTCATGGCGATGTGATTCGAAACGATGCAAGAGGAGGAATGGAACAGAAAGCTACAGTAGTTGGGTTCTCGACAAGCCAAAAGACTAGTACAACTTGTGTATCTAATGATCGATCGGTTTCCGATAAGGATCACAGCGCGCAAAGATCAATGGTCTTCGGTTTGCAGCGGGTCTATTGAAGTTTGTCTTGCCTCAATGGTGGAAGAATGATCGAATCTGATGGATTTCCACGTTTTTGGAAAAGGTATCTTTGTCATATTTTGTCTGCTCGTCGCGTGTCTGCCATGGAGAATCCATGCTCGTGACTGACTTCGTATGTTTTTCCTTCCGGAGTCAAAATGTGATGAAAAAAGGTTGGGATCTTCTGTAATATTCGGCGAGCTACTCACGACCTATGTGTAATCCGCATGTATTCTGATCCGTACCAGTTTGGGTGCGAAATAAGACTATCCATTTCTAACAGGTTATGAGTACATAAAACGCGCCAGTTTTTTGCACACTTTGCTTGCTTGTTAAAAATCGCAAAAGAACCAATCAGAATTAGAGAATCCATCAGTCGGAAAGGGTTTTCTTTTCTCTTCACATAGATGTGCACATTGCTGGGTGTTTTTTTTCGAAAACCTTTTCGGGGGGCTTCTTGATTTCTCTGCTCACCGAAAACTTTTAGAAAAAAATTAACACAACCTCCAGCATAGCAAGCTGTCACCTCTTTAGTTCTTCATCAATATCCAACCAATCGCGCTCACAAGACAACTGTGCTAATCCTTACATTAAGGGCTCAAGCGATTTGTGTTAAGAGAAATCTGTTCTTGGAATCAACTTCGATTTCGATTCTATTCCATGTTAATAACTAGTCTCCGGAAATCGATTTCGTTTCGCCGATCTGAATTCTGGCAAAAAAAGTAATAATTCAATATAAAATATTTCCTTTTTGGTTCCAGGTGGAACTAAGTGACAGCTTTATGTTCCAGGTGTAAAATAAGACTAGTGTTCCACACGTTGAGTCCTGTAGAATCCCTACTGTTAAAAAGCTGCCATGTCTTATTTCGAACCCAAACTGGTACCCTGGAATGAAAAACTCAACACAAGGGAGAGCATGAAATTGGCTCGCTAACGCAAAAAGTTTTTATGTTGCAAAAACCAAGTGTGTGTTTGTGCAAGGGTGAAAAGAATACAGGGCAAGACACAGGATAGAAATAGTAGTATATTACAGTACTTTGTAATTTGACTTTGTCAAGCATTACTGGAGAGCCCCCGATTGTGCGTTTTTTAATATACTCAGGGGATTGGCTGTTGAAAGAGACCTCACGCGCCGGGCACTCTGGGAAACTCCAACCAGAGGAACACTCTTTTGTTTTTGGGGTATAGTAGGAAATTGTGTCTTTGGGGGAAGACCAATATCACTATTAATTAACTTTAACTTTATTAATCAAGTCAATTAACTTTATTAATCAAGTTACTAATTAATTTTCTTATCTAGTAGTACTAGCTAGTATTGGCTATAGTGACAGAATATCATTTTCGAAGCACGCGCAGACCAGTCCTTGGTCCCACCAAAGCTCACTCAATCAATCATGGGCCGGTCCTCATAAGCAATGCTCCCCTCTTTTTTGCTTGTCCCCGTGATAACCCAGTGTAATCCAGCTGCGCTGCTTAGCTGCTGGTGCTGCTTTGTTTTCCTCTCCACCACCAACAAGAAGGTCCTCTACTACTAGTACCAAGAAGAGCAAGCAGGTCCTCTTTTCACCAGAGCTCCTCTCCTCACCACCCCCCAAGAGACAAAGACAAGAGGACATGCCTATCAGTGCACCATGCTCCTCGTCCTCTGTATCAAGAAAGAAGGCACCACCACCAGTTGTAACCACACTGGCCATGAAGATGTCAATGGAGGAGCTTACCAAGGCTGCAAACAAGCTCAGTCTTGAGGGCTGCACCAGTCTTGTGAGAGTTGAAGGCAGTGCCTATCCTACTATCATTGGAACTTGCAAAAACCAATACACTGGAGACAGTGACAACTCATCTGATGAAGACTATGAGGATAGTGTCTACACGATGATTAGAATCATCATGCAAAATGCAATTTATGCAGACTTAATTGTTCCTGAATGGCTTGATCCTCACACTCTTCTTCTCACTATCCGGTGGCCTAGATGGTTCAAGCAAGATTCCAGACATGTTGCTATCCAGAGGGGACAAAAGCATCAGTTTGGTAAGGACCACAGCGTCTTCAAGACCATGAGAAGATACCTCCAGAAGCTCTACAAGAAGGATGAAAGTGGGGAGAACAAGAAGACCATTGAAGATTCTTTTACCATTGAGTTTGATACACCAATGGTTGTCGATGAGGAATCTGTTGATGTAGAGGTTGTTGAAGTTGTTGTTAGTGAGGATGATCTAGATATCGGAGAGGAGCGCCCTCCCGGTGGAATCATCAAAGTGCTTCAGATAATTTCTCAAGCAGAGATGCCCAACAAGAAGCAAAGGAGCAGTCGCATTTGTGTTGGTGGTAGAAAAGCTGCTCTAGGTAAGGAACCAAGTGGTAGAATAATCGATGAGCAAAAGCAGCAATAGGAGGAGGAGCAACAGCAGCAAAAGCAGCAACAAGAACTGCAGTGTCGGCTTGTGGATCAGATCCAAGAGGAGAATCGTTGCAACAGACTAGCTCACCAGCAGCAATTTGCTGCACAACCTCCCTTACCTCCAGGCTTGTTAGTAGCTGTTGATGCTGATTCTGGTAGTAGTATGGATGAAAGAGAAGGAAGCAGAAAAAGAACTAGAAGAACTCACAACATTGTTCCTGACCCCTCACTCTAATTGGTAAAGCTATCGCTTGTGATGCTCCTAAGGACAACGATACTATGTAGTCTTCTTGACCACCAAATAGGCTACTAGCAATAAGAATTGCTTTGTCAGTTTCCTAGATACGATGCGGCGGCCATTGGATTATTTCTCTTTCAGTGTCTTCAACAGTAGTTTTGTCTATCATTTTGCCTAGTGATGCTATTGGCACTGAACACACTAAAAAATAGGCTACACTTGCTTGTTTTCTACAGTCCAAGGCACATCAAATCGACAATTAAAGAGAGCTATTGAATGATACCAAGTACAGTGTCTAAGAGTGACGTCACACAAACGGGATCCATTGTGTTGCACATTTCGCGCAGTCTATACCCTTAAATTTTCTGGTCCTACCGTTAGTTTATGAATTACAAATTAATTTTT